>WNWK01016656.1:0-44338 GCA_009830355.1 Cherax destructor
AAACAGTGATGGAGTGAATGATGATGAAAGTTTTTTTTTTTGGGCCACCCTGCCTTGGTGGGAATGGGCCGAGTGAAATTAAAAATTAATCCGTTCCTGCGCGGGAGACATGACAAATAATTACGGGGCCCCCAGTAACGGGAAACCCAAATTACAAATGTATAATATTGTAATGTTGTGGAAGTGTTTTTTTGGGGGGTCTGAAATAGACCAACCTACGTGACATTATTCCAAGGGGAGTAAATTCGTTCGGAATGGCATTGAGCGGGTTTTTCTGGAATGAATTTTTTACGTTACTGGGGCCCACTGTATTTCACAAAATTTTAATCAACTCGACAGTTATTTATCTATCACAATTCATCTAAATGACATAATAAACAATATAAATAACAAAAAAACCGATATACACTCTAGAATGAATAACACTGTATCATGGTGTTTTATATTTATGAAAGTGATTTTGGAAGGAACACTTTTCATGGTGTTTTATGCAGGGTAGTGATTGTGGAAGGAATACTTCTCATTTTTTAGCTACGTAGTTATTGTGGAAGGATAACGGCATGGTGTTTATACTGGGTGTGATTGGGGAAGGAACACTATGTTAGGTGTTTTATACGGGTAGTAATTGGGGAAATTTAAAACTGTGTCATGGTGTTTTATACTGGGTGGATTGTGAAAAACATTGTATTTTGGTTTTATACGGGTAGGATTGTGGAACACTGTGGAGGTGTTTTATACTGGGTATGATTTAAAAAACACTTAAGGTTTTTATACTGGGTAGTGATTGTGGAAGGAACACTGTCATGGTGTTTTATACATTGGGATTTGGGGAACACGGCATGGTTTTTTAAACTATAGGTTTTGGGAAGGAACACGTGTCAGGTGTTTTATACTGGGTAGTGATTGGGGAAAAGGGAATACTGGCAGGTGTTTTATGCTGGGTAGTGATTGGGGAAAGGGAGCACTGTGTCATGGTGTTTTATGGGGTAGTAATTGTGGAAGAACACTGGCATTTTTTTTACGGGTAGTGTTTGAGAAGGAATATTTGGCAGGTGTTTTATACGTATTGATTGTAAGGGAATACTGTCCAGGTGTTTTATGCTTTAGTGATTGTGGAAGGATCACTGTGTCTGGTTTTTTTACTGGGTAGTGATTGTGTAAAACACTGGTCATAGTTTTTTTATATGGATGTGTTTTTTTTTAAGGAACACGCATGATTTTTTTATATGGATGTGATTGGGTGGAACACTGTGTCATGGTGTTTTATTTTTTAGGAGGAAAGGGGAAACACTGTGTCATGGTGTTTTATACGGGTAGTGATTGTGGAAGGAACATTGGGTTTTTTATACTGGGGTGATTGGGGAACGAACATTTTGTTATTTTTTTATGCTGGGTAGTGATTGTGGAAGGAACACTGTGTCATGGTGTTTTATGCGGGGAAGTGATTGTGGAACAAAACTGTTCAAGGTTTTTTATATTGGAAGTGTTTTGGGGGAACACATGTCGGGTTTTTTATCGGCTAGTGTTTGGGAAGGAACTTTGTGTCAGGTGTTTTATACGGGGAAGTTATTGTAGAAAGAATCTGTGTCATGGTTTTTTATACTGTGAAGTGATTGTGGAAGGAACACTTGTCATGGTGTTTTATATGATTAAAAATTGGGGAAGGAAGCGTTTTTGTTTTTTATATGGATGTGAATGTAAAAGAACACGACGGGTTTCTATACTATGCAGTGATTGTGGAATTCACTGTCTCACGGTGTTTTATACTGTGTACTGATTGTGGAAGGAACACTGTCATGGTGTTTTATACGGGTAGGATTGTAAAAGGACACTTTGTCATAGTGTTATATACGGGTAGGATTGGGAAAAGAACTTTTGTGTCAGGGTTTATAGGGGAAGTGATTGTGCAAGGAACACTGTCCAGGTGTTTTATCTGGGTAGTGATTGTATATGGAACAGTGTGTCAGGTGTTTTATACGGGAGTTTTGATAGGAACAGTGTGTCAGGTTTTTATACGGGAGTGTTTGATAGGAACAGGGTCGGGTTTTTTATACTGGGTGGGTTTTTACAGTGGTCCCTGGTTACGATTTTTTTTTCGTTCGGAAGCTGTTCAAGTGCCATTACCAAACAAATTTATCCCCTAGAATAATGTAAAATAGACTATTTTTACCCCCCCAAAAATATACTTAAAAAAGCTTTTAAAAAAAAATTAACACAAAAAAGGGCGTTTTTGGGGGACCATCGTAACTGAGGTACCATGTATATGGAACAGTGTGTCATGGTTTTTTATAGGGGTAGTGTTTGATAGGGAACAGTTTAGTTGTTTTAATGGGTAGGTTTGTGGAGGAACACTGGTCATGGTATTTTATTTTGGGTAGGATTGTGGAGGAGCACTGTGTCATTGTTTTATCTTGGTAGTTTTTTGGGGAAGGAACATTTTGTGTCATGGTGTTTTATTCGTGTAGTGTTTTGGGGAACACGGGCATGGTGTTTTTATTCTGGGTGGATTGGGGAAAGGATATGTATCATTGATTTTATACTTTAAGTGATTGTGGAAGGAACACTGTCATGGTGTTTTATACTTGGTGTGATTGTGGAAGGAACACTGTGTCAGGTGTTTTATTCGTGAGGATTTGGAGGAACATGGCAGGTGTTTTATAGGGGAAGTGATTTGGGAAGGAACACTGTGTCAGGTTTTTTATTCTGGTAGTGATTGTGGATGGAACACTGTGTCATGGTTTTTTTATACTTGGTAGTGTTTGTGGAAGGAACACGTGTCAGGTGTTTTATTCTGGGTAGTGATTGTAAAAGAACTCTGTGTCAGGTGTTTTATCTGGGTAGGGATTGTGGAAGGAACACTGTGTCAGGTGTTTTATACTAGCTAGTGTTTGGGAAGGGAACACTGTCATTTTGTTTTATACGGGATAGGAGGGGCAACATTCCTGGTGAAAGCAAATTTGCTGATGACCGAAGATAGGGGGATAATTGATTAAAATGAGATGATGAACTTCAGGGGGGTTTAAAAACTAAACCGGTCAAAAAAGTGGCAGAGCGTTCAATGTATCTGTTTTAAAACCCATGCAGGGGCTTTATCGAGTCACAGACAGATCTACCTGGAAAATAGCAAATGGAGATATATGGTACAGTCAGGTGGAGAATGGGGGTCGGTGGAAAAGCTGCATGTGACAGTCTTAAAAGTAGTGTGATAGTTAAAAACATTGGTGACTTAAAGGACCTGCAGTGTACCATTCTTTAGTTCTAGGGGGGATAGCGTTGAAAAGTTTCTTTGGGAAGGGGCACTAGGTAGAAGCCGTTGTTTTGGTTGAAGTTGTTGGGAAAACAGATGATTTGATTCTAGGATTCTTGGTTTGCGTTTTGTCTTTCTGGCGATGAGTCTTGCGTTTTTGTGTTGATTAAATGGTTTTTTGTAAAATTTGGGGTTTAAAGGGGATTTCTTAGTCGTCAGATCTCCCCGTTTGGTTCAAATGCGTGTTTGTAGGTCTCTGGATGTTTCGCCAAGATAATTTGCTGCAGCCATTACGGGTTGGATACCCCCGCCGTGGATTGGAACTTTTCCTGTCTGTTACTGGTAAGCCTTTATGGGGTGGTGGGAGGTGGATCCGGAATGAGGTCTTAGAAAAATGTTGGGAAAATTGTTTGAAATGGAGTTGGTGGGAAGGACTATGTATCTCTTCTCCCGTGTCTTCTTGGGTGTGTTGAAGATGTTTAAGCCCGTACCAGTCTCTAATGGGTGCAGATTGTTTGGAAAAACTTGTTTAATGAGGGGGTATTCTTCTTCAAGGAAATCACTTTTCAGATTCTGAGTGCGCGCAGGAAAAAATATAATTTCACCCGTTTAATTTTGGTTCTGGTGGGGTAGAAGTGGAAGATCGTGTTTATTGGTAGGTTTGATGACTTTAACAAGTTCTGGTCAGCTTGAAAAAGAACATCAAAGGGAAAGGAAAGTGTTGTGACTTCTTCTTTTTAAAATTTAAAATGGGTTGATGGCTCAACCTGGTTGAGTTGTGTTGGAGCTTAACGTTGGCGCTGGGGTTATAATAAATGTTCAACATAACGAAACCAGGGACAGAAAGGGAATAATAGTGGAAAATCGCTCGGGTTCCAAAATTTCCATATATAGGTTCCAAAGGGCGCACTAAGTGGCGTCCCCGGGTAGTCAAAAGTTTGCTGAAAGTTGGTTTTGAAAAAAAATAAAAGCCCAAATTAACAAACGATAAATCCTGGCGGAAGAGGAAGATCCAAAACGTCAATTTTCCTGGAAGAGATGATAGCTTGTGTGGGAGGGACTTTGGTGAATAGGGGTGTTACATCAAGGCTGGAGAGTTTCTTGTTTCTGATGTTGAGTTGGAAGTATTGAAGGCACCAGGTTTTGAGATGGCGGACGATGGTGCCCAAAAGTTTTGGGGAGGTGTTTAGCGAGAATTCCTGAGATTTGGTGGGGGGCACTGCCTATTCCCGAATATGGGCCTCAAAAGGGGTACCTGGTTTGTGAGTTTTTTGGGAGACCGTACATTCTGGGGGGTCGGGGTTCTGGGAAGGGGGGAAGTTTCTTTCCCAGTTCTGATTTCCCCCAGAATGCGGGGAGTCTTTTAAGAAATGTTTTGGTGAGGTTGTCCACTTGATTAGTAGTGAGGGTTTTTTGGTATCTGGGTCTTAAGTAGATTAAGATTTTGTTCCTAATCGCGTGTTCAAGCTTAAACCACCTCCTTTTTCGCGGTGGTAACCTGATGGTGTGTCTTCTGCAAAGTTTTAAGTGCAATGATTTAAAGTCGAGGATGACGGGGGACTGTGTGTTGAGATGGCGCTGAGATGATGCCTTGAAATAGCCTTTTGGAAAACGGGTATTGGTCGTAGTTTTTTGCGATGAAATTGAGGTCTTGTTTTTGGTTTCGTGATTCCTGTTGCAATCTTCCTGTTTATCTTGGCATCTCCAGCCATCTCCCCACAGTACCCATCATACCCCGCGTTACATCATTGCACTTAAAACTTTGCAGAAGACCGACCATCAGGTTACCACCGCTGATAAAGGAGGTGGGCGTAATCTAACATTTTAGTAAGGCTTTTGATAGAGTACCGCACCAGAGACTGTTAAAGAAAGTGGCACTAGGCTTTGGGGGGAAAAGTGCTGTATGGATCAGTCAGGCCACCAATGGAAGCAGGGCATAAAGGGTTAAATCCGAATGGGACTTGAAACGGGTGTTCCACGGGTATCAGTCTTAGGCCCATTGTTATTTATAATATTTTCAATGACCTTGAGGGGGAATTACTAGTGATATGAAAAATTGGGCGACAAAAATGGAGGATAATTGATTCAAACATAGATGTCATAGAACTTCAGGAAGATTTAGACAAACTTAATTCGGGGTCAAAAAAGTGGCAGATGCAGTTCAAGTAGATAAATGCAAGGTTCTAAAGCTCGGGGGCCCCATAACCCAAGCACTTATAAGTTAAATAACGTAAAACTTACCCAAACAGATTGGAAAGGATTTGGGGGTGATGGAAAGCAGAACCAAACCAAGACAGCAATGCCTAAACGTACGTAATAAGGCAAAAGATTACGGGGTTTATATCAAAAGTGTTAGCAAAGAAGTCCAGATTATATTACAGCTTTATACATCATTAGTGGCCTCACCTAGATTACCAGCTCAGTTTTGGTCTCCATATTACAAATGGACATAAATTCGTTAGAAAACATTCAGCGTAGAATGATAAATTTACATAGCATTAGAAATCTTCCTTACTGAAAGATTGAAGATCCTAAAATTTCATTCACTTGTAAGCGTAGAATGGGGGGAACATGACGGGGGGTATCAAGGGAAAATGGGTATTAACAAAGGGGATATAAATAAGGTCTTGAGGATATCCCCCCAAGAGAAACCCAAATAAGGGATTCAAGTTAGATGTTTAGATTTAAAAAAGGATACAGGAAAGTATTGGTTTGGAAATAGGGTATTGATGAGGGGAACAGTCTGCCTAGTAGGGTTATTGAAGTGGGACCTTGGGTGTTTCAAATTTGGGTTTGGGATAAATTCATGAGTGAGGGGGGAGGTTTTGAGGGGACTCGCTTAGGGGAGAATTTAAAAGTTTATTTTTTGGGTAGCATTAAAAATTTGGGGACAAACATTCTGTTAGGGGACGGATTTAAAGGACCTGCCTAATGGGCCAACAGGCCTGCTGCAGGTTCCTCCTTTCTTATGTTCTTATGTTCTTTTGTTCTTATAAGATGACCCTCACCTCTTTTTAGCGCCTATAAATTCCCTTTTCTTCCCCTAAAAGATACTTAAGCCTATTATTCATCCATTTTGGGTCATTTCTACTTAATCTAATTTCTTTATAGGGGATAAATTTTTTTGGGCAGCCTGTAAGTGTTAAGAAAACTGCATATTGATACCTTTTTCCGTCACCCCAGGAAAGTTGATAAGTGTTCTCTAAGTCCAATATAATCTGCAAGCGAAAACTGGGACCGTTACTATTTCTAGTTTAAACCCCTTAACAGCTCCCCCCCCACTGCAGTTGCCAGTGCCCCCCCCCCGGACCTGGATAAGTGAACCCCATCCCTGGAAACATGTCTTTTTGCCATAGAAGAGGTCCCAGTTGTAAATGAATGTTACTAAATTTTTCCCTTTAAGTATTTGTCCAGCCAGAATTGACCCCAAATTGCCCTGGACAGCCATTCATTTCCAACCCTCTCCTTGGAAAAATCCCACATATGACGGGGTTCCCCCCCCTTTTTTTCCCTTTTAATTTTTTGTCTATTGCTGACCTAAACCTGCTAGTCAGGTCCTCACTCCTAGGGTCTGCCAACATCGTTGCCCCAGCACTGAGACAGATAATGGGATTGCTCCCATTACCCCCATGATGTCGTCCAGACGGCTAACAATACCCTCCACCCCACCCCCCCAGGAAAGAAAACCCCTCTGTCTCCTATTTCCTATCATTCAAACAGAAAGCCCTTCCATGTTTTCAACCGGGCCGCCCCCAACAACAAAAGTTTTTACCTTCCTTGGTGTCTTTTCGTTTTGACGTTTCCCAGAATTTTACTCACATTCATCGGGTAGCAGGGAGAATGGGTTCGATTTTTCCCACAACATTCATAAGAACATAAGAAAGAGGAACACTGCAGCAGGCCTTTTGGGCCCCAAATACTAGGCAAGTCCTTCACAATCCACCCCACTAACAGAATAAATCCCCAAAATTTAATTTTCTTCCCCTACCCAAGAAATAAGCTTTGATGATTCTATTAACTCAAGTGCGAGTCCCACTCAAACCCAAACCCCCTTCCACCATGTATTTATCCAACCTAAATTTGAAACTACCCAAGGTCCTAGCTTCAATAACCCTACTAGGCAGACTGTTCCACTCATCAACTACCCTTTTTCCCAAAACCAATATTTTCCATATCCTTTCTAAATCTAAACTTACCCAAATTTTGGAATCCATTATTGCTGGTTCTCTCTTTGGGGAGATATCCTCAAGACCTTATTTATATCCCCCCATTAATACCCCATCTTCCACTTATATACCTCATCATGTCTCCCCCATTCTTCGTCTTACAAGTGAATGTAATTTAAGGGTCTTCAATCTTTCATAAGAACATAAGAACATAAGAAAAGGGGGAAACTGCAACAGGCCTACTGGCCCATACTTGGGGTCCATGTCAAAACCAACCCACCAACAAAAATATTTGTCCAACCCATCCCCATCGCCATCTAAGCAAGAAGCCCCGATAACCCCCCCCCCAACAACCCCGTGTAAGTCCGTTCAAATCCAACCCCCCTCACTCACAACAACACAAAAAAAAAGGAACACTGCATCAAGCCAACTGATCCACACTAGGCAAGGCCCAAAGCCAATCCCCCAAACAAAAAATCCTACCCAACCCACCTACCCATCCATGGAATATGCTTTGATAATCAGGGACTATAAAATAGGGGACTGAATTAGCTGAAGCACCTGGTCCATCACCAGGGGGTTGAAGGAGCCGAAATACCTTCCATCACAAGGGTTACGAGGGGCCAAACACCCGGGGCCATCACCAGGGACTGAGGGGGACGAAGACCTGGTCCATCACCAGGGGACTGAGGGCCAACACCTGGTCCATCACCAGGGTACTGAGGGGGCCAAAGCACCTGGGCCATCACCAGGGTACTGAGCACCTGGTCCATCACCAGGGTACTGAGCACTTTTGTTCTATAAACCGGGAAAAAACTTTCTGGGTCATTTTCCCCAATCCCTAGCAACTTCCATTTCATATCTCGCTCACCCCCTCTCATCCCCTTTCCAAGGGACCCTCTCAACGTCAGTATAATGATTTATAAGAGACCCTCACCTCTTTCTAAGCCCACAAATTTTCCCCTCTTCTCCCCCAAAAAAGAATTTCCCTCTTCATACGGAAGATTTCTAATGCTATGAATTAACTTGTCATTGTCGCTGAATGTTTTCTAACAAATTTATATCCATTCTGTAAAATGGAGACCAGAACTGAGCTGCATAATCTAGGTGGGGCCCTTTACTAATGATGTATAAAGCTGTAATATAACCGCTGGACTTCTGTTGCTTAACTTCGATATAAATCCCAGTAATCTATTTGCTTTATTTCTTACGCTTAGGCATTGCTGACATGGTTTGGGGTTTGCTGCTACCAAAACCCCCCAAATCCTTTTCGCATTCTGTACGGCTGAGTTCAACATTATTAAGCTGGTAGGGCTAGGGTTATGAACATTCCCGAGCTTTAGAACTTTGCATTTATCTACATTGAACTGCATCTGCCATTTTCCTGACCAGGAATTGAGTTTGTCTAAATCCTCCTGAAGTTCCGTGACATCTACGTCTGAATCGATATTCTACCTATCTTCGTGTCATCAGCGAATTTGCTCATATCACTAAGTAATTCCTCGTCAAGTCATTTATATATAAAACAACAACGGGCCCAAAACAGACCCCTGTGGAACCCACTTTTACAGATCCCCACTCAGATTTAACCCCATTTATGCACACCTCTGCTTTCTATTGGTGAGCCATGCTATCCATGAAAACACTTTTCCCCCAAGCCGTGAGAGCCACTTTCTTTAACAGTCTCTGATGTGGTACTCTATCAAAAGCCTTACTAAAATCCAGATAAACAATTGAATTCTTTATCATGATCAACTGCCTCAAAAGCCTTACTGAAAAAGTTAATAAATTAGTTGGGCAGAAGGCCCTTGAATCCATGGAGTATCATTAATCAAATTAGCCTATCGAGATGGCTTCTTATGTTATCAGCTATAATCGACTCTAATAATTGCCACAATTGATGTTAGACTTATGGCGGTAATTTGATGTAACGACTTGTCCCCGCTTTAAAAATAGGAATTACTTAGCCATCTTCCACGTATCAGACACTACACCGTTTGAAGAGATAGGTTAAAAAAGTTAGTTAAGGGTTCCAGAGTTCCATTTTGATTCCTTAAACCTTGAAAAAGCTCATCAGGACCTGGCGATTTATTTTGCTTCAAACGGTCTATCTGTTTGATAACCATTTCGCTAGTGACTGTGATACTACATATTTTCTTTTTCGGCCCCAAAAAAATACCTAATTCGGGATATTATTAAAATGTCTTCCCCGAGTGAAAACCGAGAGAAAATAATTATTAAAAATAGAGCACATTTCATTTTCTTTGTCAGTAAGATACCCATAATTATTTTTAAGGGGACCTATTTATCTCTAACTTTTGTTCTATACACCTGGAAAAAACTTTTGGGTTAGTTTTTAATCCCCAGCAACTTTAATTTCGTAGTCCCGTTTAGCTTTTCTTATCCCTTTTTTAAAGTCCTCTTAATGTCAATATACTGATTCATAAGATGACCCTCACCTCCTTTTGATACGCCTATAAATTCCTTTCTTCGCCCTAAAGATATTTGAGCTATTATTCATCCATTTTGGGTCATTTCTATTCGATCTAATTTCTTTATATGGGATAAATGTTCTTTGGGCAGCATGTATAGTGTTCAGAAAACTGTCATATTGATAGCTCTCTTACCCCAGTCCACAGATGATAAGTGTTTCTGTTCCCTTGTAATCTGCTAAGCAAAATCTGGGACCGTTACTGAGTTATCCCTACTATGAAACTTCCATTCTATGCCAAAGGTAATTGATTTGTGGGCGCTTGCGCCAGTTCCTCTGTAATTTCTAAATTATTAACAAGGGTTTCCTTGTTGCCAGAACTAAGTCAAGAGGTTATTTCCTCTTGTAGTTCCGTCACAAATTGCTTCAAAAACAATCTTGAACTACTTCTAAGAAGTCGTTAGATTTCTAAATTCCAGTCAAAAATTCCAATCAATTTGACTAAAGTTGAAGTCCCGAATAACTACATTATCATGCATTGGGCCTTAACAATTTCCCCCCATAAATAGTCTCCCCTTTGGGCCCTATCTAAGTTTTGGGACGGTATATCACACCTAAAATCAATTTTTTATGCCCCTCTGAAAATTCTATCCAGACAGACTCTGAAGTTATTTCAGACTTTATTCCCTTTTTTTTGCAACAAATTCAAACGATCTTGGGCATACAATGCCCTCCACCCCCCTTCCCGAAACTTCGTCTACTTGGAACAATTTAAAACCCGTATATGACATTCAGCAAGCATGCCTATTTTTCGTATTGAACCACGTCTCAGTTATGGCAAATACATCAATGTTACCTGCACTTGCAACTAATCTCAAATCGTCCATCTTATTCCTAGACTACGACTATTTGTATAATACACTTTAAAGACCCTCCTTTCTCTTTTCCCTTCCTGCTCCATTCTGTTTTTTCCCCTATACCTATTACTCCTTGTTATTGTTAAGATTTTTATATCAAAGCCTAGATCTATAATTCGACATTCAGTATTTTCCATTTCTAAACCCATACCTCTAACTAATCCTAGTTTAAAGTCCTAACAACACCCTCAACTGTGCTAGCAAGAAAATCCACACCTGCCCTGGATAAGTGAACCCTATCCCTGGCATACATGTCATTCGGCCATAGAAGTGGTCCCAGTTGCAAATGAATGGTACTGCATTATCCTTACAGTGTTTGTCCAGCCAGCATTGACACCAATTGCCCTGGACAGCTATTCATCTCCAACTCCTCTCCTTGGCAAAATACCACATATGACAGGGTTCCCACCCTTCTTCCTAATTATGTCTATTGCTGACCTATACCTGCTAGTCAGGTCCTCACTCCTACGTCTGCCAACATCGTGCCTCCAGCACTGAGACAGATAATAGGATTGCTCCCATTACCTCTCATGATGTCTCATGATGTCGTCCAGACGGCTAACAATATCCTCCATCCCAGCCCCAGGAAAGCAAACCCTCTGTCTCCTACTTTTATCTTTCAAGCAGAAGGCCCTATCCATGTACCTAATTTGACTATCCCCAACAAGAACAATGTTCTTACCTTCCTTGGTGTCGTTCGTGATGTTCCCAGTAGTCGACTCACATTCATCGGGTAACATGGAGAATCGGTTCGATGTTTCCCACAACAGATTCCTTGTTCTTGTTGATTCTACCTCTCCATCCGTCCTCTTGATCTTTAACTTTTCCCATCATTCCAGCCACTGTCCAGGTTCCTTTCTTGGCTTGAGATTCTCAACAGGAGGATTACTACGAATCCTCTTGTTTTCCTCAGTCAGTCGCTGTATCTCAAGCTTAGCTACCCTCAGTTCTTCCTTCAGCTGTTGGTAGAGTAGCTCAAGAGAGGACATCTTGTTCAGATTCACAGAGAGCACACAAGACACGTCTTCACTGAGTTAAGTCAGATCCACCACTGAGTTAAGTGAAACATCTTATAATAGAAAAAAAATTATTTTCTATTTGATGTGTTGGTAGTTGTGGAATATTGTACTATACTAACTCATGTTTCTATTGCAGAAGTATTGTGTGGAAGACTACAGGTTGTCTTGCCAGACACAATCTTCAGTACTTCAAGAAAGGCAACACCTGTTATTCTTGGGAATTTTTAACTAGCTAAGTATTGCTAATAAAACAATTTTGCTTTTGATATTGGGAATTGTAACTAAAGATGCATGGCAGTTAATAGAAAAATACAAACTAGTAATACTGTAATTAAAATTTTTCAGAAAAATCTGTTTAAAAACAAGAGAAAATAATAATGTTGTTGAGTGTATGTGCAGTGTTCTTGTACATATATTACTCTTTTAACACACAAAACAAAAATTATGATAGTCTTTTACCACACAATATAAACTTTATTAGTGCTTATAAGTAGGGAAAGTTTTGCTTAAATAAATCTTAACATGGGAATATGTTCATAAGTAGTTAAAAAGAATCATGAAATAGACAGGTGAGTACGTAAGGAAGATTAACTCTACCACTGTTGTAGGACTAAAATAACTTCATTCAAAAATATGGAAAACGTAAAGAACATAAACCATATCAGTGTTCAGATGTGTGAAATGGTTTAGTAGAAAAGGCACTCTTGTGAGACATATGAGAGTACATACAGGAGATAAACCATATCAATGTTCCAAGTGTCTGAAATGTTTTAGTCATAAAACCCATCTTGTGACACATATGACAGTACATACAGGGGATAAACCATATCAATGTTCACATTGTCTGAAATGTTTTATAAAAAGGCAATCTTGTGAGACATATGAGAGTACATATAGGGATAAACCATATCAGTGCTCAGAGTGTCTGAAATGTTTTAGTCATAAAGCTGATCTTGTGACACATATGAGAGTACATACAGGAGATAAACCATATCAATGTTCACATTGTCTGAAATGTTTTACTAAAAAAACACATCTTGTGACACATATGAGAGTACATACAGGAGATAAACCATATCAATGTTCACATTGTCTGAAATGTTTTACTAAAACGGCAGTCTTGTGATACTATGAGAGTACATACAGGAGATAAACCATATCAGTGTTCAGAGTGTCTGAAATGTTTTAGTCAAAAAGCACTCTTGTGATACATGAGAGTACATACAGGGGATAAACCATATCAATGTTCACATTGTCTGAAATGTTTTACTAAAAAAGGCAATCTTGTGAGACATATGAGAGTACATACAGGAGATAAACCATATCAATGTTCATATTGTCTGAAATGTTTTACTAAAGAAAGCAATCTTGTGATGCATATGAGAGTACATACAGGGGATAAACCATATCAGTGTTCAGAGTGTCTGAAATGTTTTAGCATAAAAGCCATCTTGTGAGACATACGAGTACATTCAGGAGATAAAACTTGTTAGTGTTTAATGTTTCAGGAATATTTTAGTTATAAACTCATGAGAATATATAAAGGCAATATACAATAACAGTGTTGAGAGTGAAATATGTTAATGAAATGTCAGTCATATAAAGTTCATAGAGGAGATAAGTTGTATTGTTGTTCAAAATGTCTTATATATTTTATAAAAAGTTTATATTAGCTCATGAGAGCTAATATAAACATATCTATATATGGAAAATACTGTAAGGTCAAGTCTGTAATCTTCTTACTGCAGTAACCAAGAATTCTGCAGTGAAATATTCAGTGAACAACAGTAGTGAAATAAATGCAGTAAGAGAACACTGGTGTCAATACAGCCTCTCGTCACTTAACAACGTACTCGTTTACTGACGAATCGGACTTATGACGGGCTCTCTGACCAGTATGCATACTTAAACAGTGTATATTAGAGCTGATTTCCTCTATTCTGTTTATTACAATATACAGTACACTGCTGTATAAACATTTAAAAATATACCAGAAATGTTATAAAAGGTACAAAGGTGACATTAAAACAATATCAAAGATAGTTGACACAAACCCACTACCATTATAGTATGCTCCTCATAGCGGCAATTTGTTTACCGACGAGGTCTTAAGAACAAAACTCCGTTGTTAAGTGAGGAAAGGCTGTACTGTAAGTCTAAGACTAATCATTGTTTTAACAGTATTTATTAAAAATATTTCTGCAACAATGGTAAAACTTAACATACTTTAATTATATATATGAAGTCTTTATGTTTCTGATTCTCTTGTTCAAATGTGAGGACTTGAGTTCTTTGAAACCAGTGATGAAGTGGTGAGCGTGTTTCTTCTTTTTGGGTTACCCTACCTTGGTAGAAGACAGCTGGTGTGTTTTAACACACCAGCTGTCTGAAACACACACCAAGGCAGAGCAGAACTTTTATTGAGATAGAGTTTCACCTCATACAAGTAGCAGCATTTTTCAGGTCAATCCCTCTAATGCTATTTTTTCCCCATAATAAGTCTAGAAATCTTACTTAGTATCTTGGTGGCTAAACATTAAGTTGTTCATAGGCCTCAGCCTAAGCCTGGAGAAGTGTTTCAATACTAGACAGTAATCTAAACTCTTCTTCTTTTAATAAACCGGCCATATCCCACCAAGGCAGGGTATATCCCACCAAGGCAGGGTATATCCCACCAAGGCAGGGTATATCCCACCAAGGCAGGGTATATCCCACCAAGGCAGGGTATATCCCACCAAGGCAGGGTATATCCCACCAAGGCAGGGTATATCCCACCAAGGCAGGTATATCCACCGGCAGGTATATCCCACCAAGGCAGGTATATCCCACCAAGGCAGGGTATATCCCACCAAGGCAGGGTATATCCCACCAAGGCAGGGTATATCCCACCAAGGCAGGGTGGCCTAAAAAAATAAGTTTCTCTATTTGACTTTATTAATGCATACAAGAGAAGGGGTTACTCCAAGCTGAAAGTGTCCTGGAGACCTGGAGTTTACCTGGAGAGAGTTCCACCAGGGATGTGTCCTTAGTGCCACACTTTTTCTTATTGCTATAAATGATCACCTCTTCAAGGGGGGCTCCTTGGCGTGGTGAAGAGGCTCTTGGTCTCAGGAATAAGACCTTTTGGTCTCCTTCCTCAGACCAAACCTAATTACCCCCCAATCCCCCTTCCCCTATCCCATCTTCCCCATCCTCCCTTTTTCCCTTTCCTTATCTTCCTCATCCCTCCCTTATTCCCTTCCCATTTTTAATCTGTGGGATTATCTCCACAGGCATTCTGGTTCCTAGGTAGGGGGAAGGGTACTGTGGTCCATCCCATTCCATTGAGGTTCTTGGCAGTGGTGTAGTTTGCCATGGAATCTGGATCGCCTGGGGATGTCCCAATCCCTCTCCGGTCTCCCGGGGGTGGCTTTGGGTGTCTTTCGGGCGACGGGTGTATCTCTGGAGGCCACCTTTCAGATTCCGAGGGTGGTGGCCGAAGGAGGTATGCTTTGTGGTGGGTGTCCAGCCGCCCTCTCTTTTGTCCGCCGAGGTGGCTCGGTGGATGTGAGGTTGCTATCCCGGATTGCTGGTTCACTGGCATGAAGGGTAGGGTATGGCACGGGTTCCATGCTGCATCTGCACTACTTGCGGTGCTGAGGTCCTCTTGGGTGCGGAGGGGGATTTACGCCCCTTTCATTCCTCCTTGGAGCTATTCCTCCACGTTCCCCCCTATTTTTATTCTTTTTTTTTTCTTTTCTTTTTTTTAAAAAAATACAACAAAAAGAAAGAAGTAACCTAACCATGGACCACCCAATCCATGAACCTACTACCCCTTCCTGTTACCGCACCCTGTTCTGACCCTGCCTCATTATCGGACCACTCTTTAGACACTTCCAATACCCCTGTACCTCTCGCTGGTGCCGGTTCGTCACCTACTTCAGGTACTGGGGTACCGACCGGCCCTTTTGATACGTCTGATCTTCGCTCTTCTCTGACCTTGCTTCCGGCTTCTCCCTCTACGGTGCGGCAATTTTTGGGTTGCTTGCCCGTCCCACGACGTACCAATTCTGGTCCCACATCTAAACGCCCAAGACCCTTACATGATGATACTTCATTACTTACTTCTCATGCATCTGAGAAACGACCAGCTCGTTATGCACTCCCCTTAAACACTATATTTCACACTGCACAATGGACTAAGTTTTTACTCTGAGACCGACTTCTTCTACTACCTATCTTTCCGATCATAGTATTGATAAGGCACTCCTGTGCCATGTGGGCAAAGACATCGCCTTTCACGCTCTCAAAAGTGGCACATGCATTGTTATGGTCCAGAATGATGACCAAGCTTGTGATCTTTCTCGCCGTACGTCCATAGATGCTACTCCTGTCACTATTGAAAAACATCATTCTCTCAACACTTGTAGTGGCACTGTTATTCTACCCCATACAATTGTCCAACAGAATTTCCAAAACTGTGGTGATGACATTCTGGAGCAGCTTGAGCTCAGGACCTTCCTATACTCAAAATTGACACTTTTGTCCTCCTGCCCACCGGCGAAGACGATATCCTTGCAATATTGCTCGCTTAACATTCAAGTGCCGTGACCTTCCGCTCTCAGTCTACATTGCGGGTCACCGTTTACAAGTTAGAAAGGTGATCCCTACACCGCAACAGTGTAGAAATTGCTGGCGTTTTGATCATCCAGCAAAATATTGCAGGTCCATGGCCGAATGCCCAGTCTGTGGTGCCGACGACCATGCCAATCCTTCTTGTAGTCTACCTCCCTCTTGCCTTAACTGTCGTGAGGCGCATCCATCTTACTCTCGCTGTTGTCAGGTTTACCTAAATGAGCGGGAAATCCATTGTCTCAAAGAGGCAGAAGGCTTCTCATATGCTATGGCTGTCTCTCATCTACGCCTTCAAGTGAAACTCCCCGTATTTCCTATTCTCGCATTGCTAAATGTCTCCTCACTTCTGGGGTCCCAACTAGCGGCTTCCTCTGTGGTGCCCCATCCTCAGTCACCCCTGTCTCAAATTCTTTTGCTGTTCTTGGCTCCGATGTTCCTACCTCGGCACCCATACTGTCCTCACCCCTTCCTCTACTCACTTGCACAGTTCTGTGTCTACATGCCCTCATCCAACACCTCCTCACCACCCTCTTCTTCTCAAAAGTCCGGCAAAAAAACCCATTGTTAACCCTTTGACTGTTTCGGACGTATATTTACGTCTTACGAGCCAATGTTTCGGACGTATTCATACGCCTAAATTCTAGCGCTTCAAATGAAGCGGGAGAAAGCTGATAGGCCTACATGCGAGAGAATGGGTCTGCGTGGTGGGTGTGCGCAGTATGAAAAAATCGGGGACCCAGTGGTGCATTGTGGGAGCGCCATGTTTGTAGTCCTTGTTCACCATGCCTGGCGGTAAGAAGTACCTCACTTCCCGGCGAATTGGAGGCATTCTCTTCCCAAGTGATAGTTCTAACAGCGATGGAAGTGCCAGTGAAAGTGAATTCCATGGTTTTCAAAGGGTGTGACCGAAAGCAGTGCCCAGGATAACATAATTAGTGATGAAAACCCAGATGACCCACAGCCTTCCACTTCTGGTGCTGGGCCGTCTCATTCACGTTCACCTGTACCAGAACGGAAGAGGAAACTATTTCAACGTGTAGAAGACTCTGATGTGAGCAGTGTAAGTGATGATGACAGTGATTTCAAAGCTATTGAAAGCAGTTCTAGTGGCGACAGTGAGGGAGATTATTCTCCAGTGAAGCGGCAGTATGTACGACGCAACATGCGTTCTAGTAGTGTGCCATATGCTATTCCAAGGAAAAGGAGTAAATCTCGGAGTACATCTCTTGGCCCTACACCACAAATTGATAGTGAAGATGACGATATTGTTACAATGGGGATGCGTAATGTGCGTGGGGCAGGTGGTGGTAGTGGTGGTGTTGGCGGTGGCATGAGTCATGTGCCACCACGAGCGGGCCACGCTGCTACCCACGCTGCTAACTCAGCACAACCACCATCAACCACCCCCACACTTCCACAACCTGCACAACCACAACCTGCACAGCCACAACCTGCACAACCACAACCTGCACAGCCACAAGTTGCACAACCACAACCTGCACAACCACAACCACCTGTGAATATCCAGTATGCACCAGCAGACCGCATCTGGGATTGGCAGCAAGGTGACAATTTTGTTCCCAATCCCCATGACTTTGATGAAGCACAAAGTGGAATACGGCCATCTTGTACACTTGGGAACAATGCCACTGAACTGGAATGCTTTCAGTTATTCTTCGATGAACCCCTGATGGACATTATTGTCAGGGAAAGCAACACATACTATGAGTACACAATGGCAAACACATTTCTTTCACCAAATTCATGGCTACACCAGTGGAAGGACACAACTGTGGCAGAGATGTACTTGTTCTTTGCCACAATAATGCTTATGCCACATGTTTATAAGCACACTGTCACCACATACTGGTCGACAGAACGCCTAATTTCAACCCCAGGTTTTAGTGATATTATACCAGTGAATCGTTTTTGATACTGTTGCGTATGCTTCACTTTTCTGATAAAACCAGGCCTGACAGAAACGACAGGTTATATAAGATCAGGAATGTGTTCATGTACCTGAAACAAAAGTGCTGTATGTATTTTTATCCCTTCAGGAAGCTTGTTATTGATGAGTCTTTGATTTTGTTCAAAGGCAGACTGTCGTTCAAGCAGTATATACCAAGCAAGAGGAAACGCTTTGGTATAAAGTTATTTGTACTGTGTGATTGCAAAAGTGGTCTGGTTCTGGATCTAATTGTGTACACTGGCAGTAATACATTGAGAGATACCATGAAGTTATTGGGTATCTCTGGTGATGTGGTTAGAACAATGATGGAACCATATCTTGGTAAGGGGCATATATTATATACTGATAACTTGTACACGAGCCCTTTACTCAGGGATTTCTTGCGAGTGAACATGACAGACGTGTGTGGCACAGTGCGTGCAAATCGTAAACATATGCCTAGGTTTGACGCTGGCACTCGTAGAGGTGAAGTGCAGGTGTTTGCTGCCAATGATATCATGGCATTTCGGTGGCAAGACAAACGTGATGTCACATTGTTGACATCAGTTCACAGACATGAAATGGTAGACAGTGGAAGACAGAATAGAGAGACCAATGAACCCATTCTAAAACCTGCAGCTGTGATGGACTACAACCTCAATATGCGCTTAGTGGACAAATGTGACATGCAGATTGGGTTTGCTGATTGTGTAGCAAAAGTTATAAGTGGTACATAAAACTCTTTTTCCATCTTTTGACATTTCCATGCTGAATGCTTATAACATGTACAAGTTGAAGACCAACAACAAACCCAAATATGGTGAATTTTGTTTGTCAGTCATCAGACAAATAATATTCAAGTACCAAGGAGCAACACCTGCAATAGACCAGCGCCCACGAAATTATCAACACATGCCCTCTCGTCTGAGGCCTGGTGATCACTACCCCATACAAGTGCCTGCTACTACTCTCAAGAAAAATGCTCAGAAGAGGTGTTTTGTCTGTAAACATTCCACAAAACACCCACAAACACGCAGAGACACTCGTTTTATGTGTGAGGAGTGTAAAGTACCACTGTGCTTATACCCATGTTTCAAATAGTTCCACAAGCTGCAGGAGTTCTAGGAAAGTGTTCAGTGAGTGTACATATGTATATATATATATTATAGAACAATAGTAATGAACATTTTTTGTTGATGTTTGTTTGTGTAAACAAGTTTTGTAAACAATATAAACATACTAATGTTTGTGAAGTTATTGTGGTGCAAACAACGAGTGTATATATATACATTGCACCTTACTGTGGTCTCACAGGCCACATAAGTTACATAAAAAAAGAAAATAGTGAAAAAACAAGAAATGTACGAATGGAAGTAAACAGAAGTTTACCGAGTCAGCGGAATTCGCCGATGTTGCCATACGCAGCTCATATTGTGCCAACTTTACGCCTCCATATCTCGGTAAGTACTGATCGCAAAAATTTGTTTTTAGGCTTAAAACAATCAGCAAAATAATCCTAACATTTTGGTAAGAAAAAAATAATTTTTGTTTTTTTCGAATATTTCCCGACATAGAATGACAGTTTCAGAAAGGGGTCTTCGACAGTCAAAGGGTTAAATTCTCCTCTCTCCCCTCCTTCCCTTCTCCATCCTGCACATTTTTCCTTCCCAGTTTCTATACCTGGTTTCTCACCTTCAACTAGTTCTGCTACATGTGTGGAGGTTCATCCTCCTCCTCGTTCGATACCTTCATCCCCTGTCCCCTCCCAAGTTTCTTCCTCTACTGCCTCTTCCCAGGTCACTTCCACTCCTGTCCCCTCGCAAACTCCTTCGGCAGTTTCCTTTTCCATTTCCTCACCACCTACTTTAGTACAGTCCATAGTCTCCTTGATTGTTGCTCATCCCCCTCCTCCTTCCATCTCTAATGTGGTCCCACATCCTGCATCTTTGTCTTCTGAAACGCTGGAAGCTATCGCAGAATATATTATGGAGACTGAAACGTTGATGGACACCGCTCCACCTCCGGTTCCTCCTCCTACCTCATCTCCATTTACATCCCTCCTTCCTTCACAGCATTCCTATCCTTCGCTGCTTACAAGTCTTCCACTACCTCCAAACGTGGACTTTTCTAACCATATTAGTCCATAGATACCTCTATCTTCGACTTGTATCTTTCTCTTCATAAATCATGGCTTATTTGCAGTGGAATATCCGAGGCCTCAGGGGTAACCGGGGTGAGCTTCAGGTTTTGCTCTCCCAGTTTTTCCTTGTTGGAGTCTGTTTACAAGAACCCAAATTACACTCCGCTGTTATCCATCCCTTTTCGGGCTATGATTTATTATATTCATCAGATCTTTTTTCCGATGGAACCTTTAACGAAAGTGCTCTTCTTATATGCACTGGTATTCCATACCGTCAGCTTTTTGTTCATTCTTCTCTACATTACACCGCAGCCCGTATCCACTTGAATAAGTGGTATACACTCTGTTCTTTGTATCTCTCCCCTTCTCGGGCATTGTCTATCCCAGATGTTGCTTTTCTGGTTTCTTCCTTGCCGCCACCCCTTCTGTTACTTGGCGATTTTAATGCACACCATTTTCTCTGGGGGGTGGCGCACTGTAACTCCCATGGCATTCAGTTGGAGGCATTTCTTGCTTCTCTCCCTCCATGTTTTAAATATGGGTACTCCCACCCATTTTGATCCTCACTCATTCTTTCTCTTGCATCAATCTCTCCATCTGCTCTTCCTCAACTGTCCTCGACTTCACCTTGTCTGTCCTCCCGGACTTACATGACAGCGATCATTTTCCAATCATCCTCATGTCCCCTTCGTATTCTCCACCTCCTTGTAGCCCACACTGGCAATTTGACCGGGCGAGTGGGATCTTTACACACATCTTACTGCTGTTCATGAGGCTCCTTTCTCGTCCTCCATTGATGAGGTTTTACATCTCTTCTCATCCTCCGTCTTAATTGCAGCTTCACATTCTATTCCCCAAACCTCGGGCAAGCATTCTCAGAAGTGTATGCCTTGGTGGTCTCCTGCTTGTGCTCGGGCAGGACATTTGAAATGCGCTGCGTGGGGCAGGTACCTGTATAACAGAACCACAGAGAGACTCCTTGATTTTAAGCACAGGAGAGCAATTGTTTTCCGTGTCATACGTGATGCTAAACGCACTTGCTGACAGGATTACGTTTCGGCTTCCTCGATGAGTGCAGTCTGGAAGAAAGTGCGGAAACTGAGTGGTAAATTCTCCCCGGACCCGGCTCCTGTTCTTCGGGTTGCCGGTGTCGATATACAGTAGACCCTCATTTAGCATGACTTTATGTTGCGCGATTTGGGTATTACACGATTGGAGAATTGCGGCACATTTTTATCTAACATGACATAAACCTGATATTACACAATTCGCTGGAGGGGAAAAAAGTTTGAGCGCGCGGTCACCTGCGGTGGGTTAAACCATTGAGTCAGTGGGGGTCCTACTGAGGGTGGCTATGAGCTACATCAAGTATTTAATGTTGACGAGACAAGTGTTTTCTGGAAGAAAATGCCAACATGAACTTATATCAGTCAGCAAGAGAAAAGTGCACCAGGCTTCAAGACAGCAAAGGATCGCTTCACCTTGCTCCTTTGCGGTAATGCATCAGGTGATTTCAAGTGTAAGCCCATGGTTATTTACCGCTCTAAGAATCCTCATGCTTTGAGGAAAAGGGAATTTGTTTTTCCTTCCCACAAACTGTAAGTAAGTAAGTTTATTCAGGTATACAGAGATACAGTTACATTGATTATCATACATAGCAGCATATGTGTAGAGAACCTAGGATAACCCAAAAAAGTCAGACAGAATGGAAATAAGTCACTCAGACTTTTTTGGGTTATCCTAGGTTCTCTACACATGCTGCATGTATGATAATCTTTGTAACTGTATCTGTGTACCTGAATAAACTTACTACAGTTTGCAGGAAGGAAAACATTCCCATTCCCTCAAACGGCCCTTGTTGTTGTTCAGCGGGGGAGACCACCCGCCTTCCCCAGCTACCCCCCCACACCACCCCACCGTCCCAGCATTCGTAGTTCATACGCGTCAAGCCAGCTGTTTGTGAAGAATAAGAGAGAGTGAATTGTGTTTTGATCTTTAAATTACTATATCTTGTATCTGCCAAGCAATCATGACACCCAGTAGGCATATCAGTGTTGCTCAAAGTGGCAAGAAAAGGTATAAGCATTTAAGATATTAGACAAGACATAACCTGTGGCCTTAAAGTGTTACTTTGTACACATAAAAAGATGTAAACATAAGTTTGTGTGACTGACTTACTGACTGACTGACTTACTGACTGACTTACTGAATGACTTGACAGACTTACTTAATGACTTGACTGACTGACTTACTGAATGACTTGATTGACTGACTTATGAATGACTTGACTGACTGACTTACTGAATGACTTGACTGACTGACTTACTGAATGACTTGACTGACTGACTTATAATGACTTGACTGACTGACTTACTGAATGACTTGACTGACTGACTTACTGAATGACTTGACTGACTGACTTACTGAATGACTTGACTGACTTACTGAATGACTTTATTAAAGTTAGAGACACTCAGTACAACCATCAACTTCATTTCCAGAACCTCTACTATCCCCCTCAGCCCAGTAGGGCCACAGCATAACTCTCCACTCTCTTCACAATCATCCACAAACACCAGCACCCACAATTTAAGGTAAATACTATTATTTCTGTTACATTTGTAGTCTTAAGCAGTAAAAACAACCTAATACATCACGATAATGAACTACAATTACATATTCACTTTTATTTTTGTAAGATCTGTTGGTCTAAAAAAAACGTGTTTGGATTTTTGTGGACTCCTAGGAACGTAACCCTATTTTTCCCATAAGTTCTTTTAATTATCAAACACGATTTTAACTAACACAACGTTTTCAGGAACGTAACTACCGTGCTAAATGAGGGTCTACTGTAGCACACCCTCTTGCCGTTGCCACTGAAATTGGTACTCATCTGGTCTGCATTTCTCAGGGGCTCCATCTTTGCCCCTCATTCCTTTCTTCTAAGTCTGCCAGCGAGTTAAAGCCCTTAGATTTTTTCTTCTCTCTAGAAGAATTTTATAATTGCCTTTTACCCTTCAAGAACTGAAGGCAACACTCTCTGCTTGCCGATCATCGGCAGCTGGGCCAGACGACATACATATTCGTATGCTACAACATTTACATCAGTCTGCTCTTGCTGTCCTCTTACGACTCTTTAATCTTATATGGTTGCAAGGAGTTACTCCCCAGCTGTGGAAGTCTGCTATTGTTCTCCCTTTTCGCAAACTGGGTACTATGAGACATGATACCTCCCACTACCGTCCCATCGCTCTTACCAGTGCAGTTTGTAAGGTGATGGAATGTCTAGTTAATAGATGTTTGATGTGGTATTTAGAGACGCACAGTATTCTCTCCACTAGTCAATATGGCTTTCGTAAGGGCCGTTCTGCCATTGACCCCTTATTGAGCTTGGATACGTATATTCGTAATGCCTTTGCTAATAACCACTCGGTTATTGCTATCTTTTTTGACCTTGAGAAGGCTTATGACACAACTTGGAGGTATAATATCTTGGCCCAGGCCCACTCCCTAGGCCTCTGAGGCAATCTACCATTTTTCCTTAAGGCCATCTTAACTGAAAGACATTTTCATGTCCGGGTTAGTAATGTGCTTTCCCCGGAGTTTGTCCAAGCTGAAGGCGTCACCCAGGAATGTGTTGTGAGCACAACACTTTCTTCTTGCTATAAATATTCTGGCATCTGTTCTCCCATCCAATATTTGGTCATCGCTTTATGTTGATGACTTTGCTATAGCTTGTGCAAGCGCTGAATGTCACCTCATTGCAGTTTCCCTCCAGCATGCCATCAACCGTGTTTCTGATTGGGCCACCACTCACGGGTTTAAATTTTCTAGAAGCAAAACTCACCAAATTATGTTTACTAGACGTTCAGTGGTCTCTGATCATCCATTGTACCTATACGGCTCACGTATCCCAGAACGTGATACAGTCAGGTTTCTTGGCCTCCTGTTTGACCATCGATTGTCCTGGAAACCTCACATTACCTTTCTGAAGGCAACTTGTCATAGCCAGCTGAACCTCCTTAAAACCCTAGCACATCTTTCATGGGGGGCTGATTGTAGAACTCCTTCGCCTGCATTCAGCCCTAATTTTATCAAACTCGATTATGGTGACCAGATTTATTCGGTTGCCTTCCCTGCTACTCTTTGCAGCCTTAATCTCATCCATCACCAGGGACTGCGTTTATGCCTTTGTGCTTTTCGTTCTTCCTCGGTTGAGAGCCTCTATGTAGAAGGGAACATTCCATCCTTGTCTGATCTTCGTGATGCACATTGCCTTCGCTATTATGTTTGCTCTCATGACCTCCGCAATCCTTCCATGTATAGGATTGCCACAGATGTTAGTAGACGCTCTTTATTTGTTCGTCGACCCTGTTTACTTCGTCCCTTTTCTCTTCATCTACATTCGCTCGTCTTCCCTTTAGCTACCATCTTTCTATGTTCATGTGGCATCTCCTGTTTCCCTACTCTCTTTTGAAGTTCCTGCTGTCCGTGTCTGTTCTTCTCCTCTGCCTTGCGCGAAAGCCCAACTACCTACGGCGGCTTCTCGCTCTCTTTTTCTAGATCACTTTTGCTCTCATTCCCATGCCATTGCAGTGTACACCGATGGTTCTAAGTCTTCTGACAGCGTTGGATTCACAGCAGTGTTTCCGGACAGTGTCTTGCGAGGGCATCTATTATCCCTGCCTAGCATATTTACTGATGAATTGTATGCCATTCTTGTGGCGCTTATCCATATTGCATCTATGCCTGTGTCACCATTTGTGGTCGTTTCAGACTCCCTTAGTTCCTTACAGGCTATCTGAAAATTTGATACACCTCACCCCCTAGTTCTTCGTATCCAGTTTTGATTACAACGTATCTCTAGCAAATGCAAAGATATTGTTTTTTGTTGGGTCCCTGGTCATGTTGACATACAGGGCAATGAACAGACAGACACTGCTGCGCGGTCGGCAGTACATGACCTTCCAGTTTCATATACAGTGGACCCCCGAGTTTCGTAAAAACTTCACTCCTGAAATCTGCTCAAGTGCCATTACCGAACGAATTTACTCCCTTAAGGAAAAATGTCACGTAGGTCAGTCTATTTCAGACCCCCAAAAATACTTTTCCACAAGCACTTACAATATTATACTTACATAAATGTAAGATTTCGGTTTAGAAACTCGGGGTCCACTGTACAGTGGACCCCGAGCAAAACAAATTCATTCCAGAAGCCTACTCAAGTGCCATTACTGAACAATTTACTCCCTTAAGAAATAATGTCAAGTAGGTTAGTCCATTTCAGGCCCCCAAAAATACACTTACAAAAGCACTTACAATATTATACTTACATAATTGTACGATTTCGGGTGTTCGAACTCGGGGTCCACTGTACATGTATAGGTGTTCCATTTACGGACTATTTTGCTGTCATTGCTACACACCTTTACACCCATTGGCAACAACGTTGGTCTGAACTGCTACATAACAAATTTCATTCTATTAAATCGAGTATAGGTTTCTGTCCTTCTTCTTATCACCAATGTCGATGGTGGGAGACTACTTTCTCCTGTCTTCGCATGCCACACTCGTCTTACTCACGGGTATCTCATGGAGAGCTCCTGTCCCTCTCTGTGAGCATTGTCAGGTTCCAGTATCTGTTCGCCACATTCTGTTGGACTGTCCACTCTATCAACGAGCACACAGAATTTACCTCCAACGTCGTATTCGCTCTGCTGCCCTCACTTTACCTTCCCTTCTTGCTGATGGACCCTCCTTCAATCCTGACTCTCTCATTGACTTTTTGACAGCAACTGATTTACTACACAAACTCTGACTATTTTGCCTTTAGCTCTCCCCTCAGTCCCTGCTACCTTATTCTCTTACTACCCTCTATCCCTGCACTATCCACTACCCCACTGTGCTCCATACCCTCCTAATCATCCCTCTCCCTCTTGCTACCCATTATCCCTGCATCCTACCATGCCCCGCTGTGCTGTATGACCCTTGTGGTTTAGCGCTTCTTTTGATTATACAGTGGTCCCTCGGTTTTCGTGTTTAATCCGTTCCAGAGGGATGCACTAAAACTGAAACACACGAAAACTGAAGCCATTTTCCCCATAAGAAATAATGGAAATTCAATTAATCCGTTTCAGACACCCAGGAGTATTAACAAAAAATAATTTTTTAGAGATTAAATATAGATTTACATACAGAAAAGAATAACAAATAAATATAAAGCACTAATAACATGTATAAATGAACATTTAACATCACACTTACTTTTATTGGCGACTCTTGTTGGTGTATGGAAGATGGAGAGGAGAGAGGGAGGCGAGTTTATTGTTGGGAGGCAGGACAAAATGCTTCAATTTGACACTAATATCAACTCTACGGCTTATTTATCTATCACAATTCATCTAATATGACATAATAAACAATATAAATAACATAAAAACGTGATGTACACTCTAGAATGAATAAAATATGTGTCTCATTACGAATGTGGTGGCGGGCATACTCGGTCCAGCTATGAAAACATCTCCTATTCTTTCCTCCTTCAGACGCATTAGTATAAGAGAAAACGGAGTTTGTAATGCTAACTGCATTAGATCACTTATTTCCAGTCGCTTCAAGGTGTGAACAGAAATCATTCCTGTCCAGGCTGGCTGGTAACAACAACAGCAGCAGCAACAACAACAACAACAACTGGTTTGTTGACAAAACTACCGAAACTTCTACACTCTCATTCTCTCTCGTTTATTCATTTAATCTTGTTTACTCACTCTACATTAAGACTGCCTCTTACCACCACTGCCTCTCACCACCACTGCCTCTCATCACCAGTCTCACCACCACTGTCTCACCACCACTGCCTCTCACCACCACTGCCTCTCATCACCACTGCCTCTCACCACCACTGCCTCTTACCACCACTGCCTCTCACCACCACTGCCTCACCACCACTGCCTCTCACCACCACTGCCTCTCATCACCAGTCTCACCACCACTGTCTCACCACCACTGCCTCTCATCACCACTGCCTCTCACCACCACTGCCTCTTACCACCACTGCCTCTCACCACCACTGCCTCTCACCACCACTACCTCTCACCACCATTGCCTCTCATCACCACTGTCTCACCACCACTGCCTCTCATCACCACTGCCTCTCACCACCACTGCCTCTCATCACCAGTCTCACCACCACTGCCTCTCACCACCACTGCCTCTCATCACCACTGCCTCTCACCACCACTGCCTCTTACCACCACTGCCTCTCACCACCACTGCCTCTCACCACCACTGCCTCTCACCACCACTGCCTCTCATCACCACTGTCTCACCACCACTGCCTCTCATCACCACTGCTTCTCACCACCACTGCCTCTCACCACCACTGGCTCTCATCACCGCCTCTACCACCGCTTCTTTCCAGTCGCTTCAAGGTGTGAACAGGAATCATTCCTGTCCAGGCTGGCTGGTAACAACAGCAGCAGCAGCAGCAAAAACAACAACAACTGGTTTGTTGACAAAACTACCGAAACTTCTACACTCTCATTCTCTCTCGTTTATTCATTTAATCTTGTTTACTCACCTCTCACTCTACATTAATTAAGACTGCCTCTTACCATCACTGCCTCTCACCACCACTGCCTCTCACCACTGCCTCTCACCACCACTGCCTCTCACCACCACTGCCTCTCATCACCGCCTCTACCACCGCTTCTTTCCAGTCGCTTCAAGGTGTGAACAGAAATCATTCCTGTCCAGGCTGGCAGGTAACAACAACAGCAGCAGCAGCAACAACAACAACTGGTTTGTTGACAAAACTACCGAAACTTCTACACTCTCATTCTCTCTCGTTTATTCATTTAATCTTGTTTACTCACCTCTCACTCTACATTAAGACTGCCTCTTACCACCACTGCCTTTCATCACCACTGCCTCTAACACTGCCTCAACCAACAAACAAGCACCACTGCCTCTCATCACCACTGCCTCTCACCACCATTGCCTCTCATCATCACTGCCTCTCACCACCACTGCCTCCCATCACCACTGCCTCATCACCACTGCCTCTCACCACCAATGCCTCTCATCACCACTGCCTCTCACCACTTTGCTACGATTTCTTTCTTTAATTCTATGGTGTTCCTCACTTTCTTTACCAAAGGACTGACACTAGGAGCTATCTTTGGGCCCGTGGTGGCTTATTTAGCAGTCACATACAATAATCAAGGGCCAAAAACAATGGATTGTTAAGAAATGTTTTGTATGAACTCGCAGGATAATGTTCACTCAACCAGAAACAATGCTATACTGCCTGAGAATGTGCTTGGGAGGCGGGCTTGTGGGCTTTGTATGTGCGCTGGGCACTGGACAGGGTTCCGGACCGAGTACGAAAACGGAGGGAACACACGAAAACACAGGGCAATTTTCCACGAAAAAACTACACGAAAACTGAAATACACTGTAATAATAATAATAATAATATAAATGATCTGGCATCTGTTCTTCCATCTAATATTTGGTCATCACTCTACGTTGATGACTTTGCTACAGCTTGTGCAGGCGCTGATTGTCACCTCATTGCAGTTTCTCTCCTAAATGCTGTCAACCATGTTTCCAATTGGGCCATTACTCATAGATTTAAATTTTCTAGTACTAAAACACACCAAATTACCTTCACTAGTTGTTCTATCATCCCTGATACTTCATTGTACCTGTATGGCTCAAATATCCCTGAACGTGATACTGTCAGGTTTCTTGGCCTTCTGTTTGACCGTCGGTTATCCTGGAAACCTCATATTACCTACTTCAAGGCAACTTATCATAGCCGGCTGACACTCCTTAAAATCCTCGCTCATCTTTCATTAGGGGATGATCATCGAACTCTCTTTTGACTGCATTCAACCCTAATTGTATTGAAACTTGATCCCATCCATCACCATTGATTATGTTTATGCCTCGGTGCTTTTTCCTCCTCACCTGTTGAGAGTCTATATGCAGAGGCGAATATTCCATCCTTGAACGATCGCCGTGATGCTCATTGCCTCCGCTGTTTTGTTCCCTCTCGTGACCTTCACAATCCTTCCATATACAAGTATGTACAGTGGTCCCCCGAGTAACGAAAAAACTTCATCCCAGAAGCCTGCTCAAGTGCCATTACTGAACGAATTTACTCCCTTAAGAAATAATGTCACGTAGGTTAGTCTATTTCAGGCCCCCAAAAATACACTTCCACAAGCACTTACAATATTATACTTACATAATTGTATGATTTCCGGGGTGTTCGTTACTCGGGGGACCACTGTACTTACATAATTGTATGATTCCGGAGTGTTCGTTACTCGGGGGACCACCGTATAGGATAGTAACGAGCATTAGTAGAGGTTCATTGTTTGTTCATTGCCCCTGTTTACTCCATCCCTTTTCTCTTCGTCTACACTCGCTCTTGTCTTCTCTTCAGTTGCTCTCTTTGTGTGTTCATGTAGCATCTAATTTTTCCCTACCCAGTTGTTAGGTTCTGATAGTTCGTGTCTGTTCTTCCCCACTGCCATGTACCAAAGCCCAAATACCTACTGTTGCTATTCACTCTCTTTTTCTTAATCACCTTCAGTCTCATTCTCATGTCATTGCAGTGTATACTGATGGTTCTAAATTCTCTGATGGTGTTGGGTTGCAGCAGTGTTTCGGAGAGCATAGTGCGAGGGCATTTATTAGACTCGGCTTGCATTTTTACAGTTGAATTGTATGCAATTCTTGTAGCAATTATCCATATTGCATCCATGCCTGCATTGCCATTTGTGGTAGTCTCAGACTCCTTTAGTGCTTTGCAGGCTATAAAAAATCATTCATTTCATCCCCTGGTTCTCTGTTGGGTCATGTTGATATAAAGGACAATGAACAGGCAGACACTGCTGTGCAGTCAGCAGTATAACTTTTCCAGTTTCATATAGAGGTGTTCCATTTACAGACTATTTTGCTGTAATTTCTAACCACCTTCGTAACCGTTGGCAACAATGTTGGTCTGATATGATACATAACAAATTAAATTACATTCTGTCAAACCAAGTTTAGGTTTCTGGCCATCTTGTTGTCATCGATGCCAAGGTTGGGAGACTACACTCTTCCGTCTTTGCATCAGCCACACTCGTCTTACTTGTGGGTATCTCATGGAGAGGCACCCTGTTCCACTCTGTGAGAATTGTCAGGTTCCAGTTTTGGTTAGCCATATTCTGTTGGAGTGTCCAGTGTATTAACGAGCACACAGAACTTACCTCTGACATCGTCTCCACTCTAACGCCCTTACTTTGTCTTCCCTCCTTGCTGATGGACCCACCTTTGACTCAGACTCCCTCGTTGACTTTTTGACAGCAACTGATTCACTACACACACTTTGATGATACTACCTCTAGCACTCCTCACAGCCCTTTCTAACTCTCCCTTTGTTGTCCAGTCCACCCTTGCTACACTATAATCGTGCTCTATCCCCTGCCCTGCTGTGCTGTATGACCCTTGTAGGTTGAGTGATTTTTTATTATAATTTCTAATTGCTGTCCCAGTTTATTATAAAGTTTCAATTTGAATCTTCCAACTTTTAGCTGTTTCCCTCAGTTTACTCTCCCTTTTTTATTCAATCTGCTCATTTTGTTTCCATTGCATGTTCAGAGGTAGATTTGAGTATGTTCCTCTGTGTTTCCTTTACCTAAGTCTCTTATCTCTATTATAGACATGCATTCCTATTGAGAGTTTGTGGCTTGGTTGATAGTAACCTCAGCTCTCACACTGAGGGACCAGGATCACTCCCTGGCACATGCATGAAGCATTTGCCATGTTTCCTTACACCTGCTGTCCTTGTTCTTTTAGCAGTAAGTATGTACCAGAATGTTAGTCAACAGTTGTGGGTGGCATCCTGGGGAATAAGATTAACTCAAGTTGTCTGAAATACGCTATACAACTTGAGTGATTTCAGCAAAGTCTTTGTCAGTTGTATCATGTCTTTGCACTTCCCACATCACTGGTTCCCTCCATCCTTCATGAGAGCAAACAATAACATCTTTTACACTGTTAGGTTTGAGAAGATCAGTAATTGGGGAGGTGAGGTATTAGATCATGGGACGAGTGGTGGATTACTGCAAGTGACTTACTGGCTTATCCAGGTAGCACTGCAGGGTGAGTGGTGGATTACTGCAAGTGACTTATTGGCTTATCCAGGTAGCACTGCAGGGTGAGTGGTGGATTACTGCAAGTGATCTACTGGCTTATTCAGGTAGCACTGCAGGGTGAGTGGTGGATTACTGTAGGTGACCTACTGGTTTATCCATGTAGCACTGCAAGAGGCCTACTGAATACTATATTTTGTGTGTGCATGAGACCATTTGTATGCTTTCTGCTATTGTAAACAAACCATACCACGGGTGGGGTTAGAACCCGCGATCAGAGAGTCTCAAAACTATTGTAGTATGAGTGAATATTTTACATGTTTAGTAAATTTAAACATTTGATAAGTAAAGGTGTGTGTTGGCTGGAACCTGATTGTAAAATTATTTTACCTGCAGGTCTTTTGGTGTAATTCTTGGTTTTAGGTGATTTTCTGTTGTAGATCCCCAGGCATATATAACTTAAGTGAGGTAAGAATACATAAGGAATTAGTATGGATGGAATGGGTTAAGAAGTTTGGGATACATAGTAGTGTATTTTAAAGAGGACGCCCACAGTTTTGGAGACCTCTAGAGATATGTGCTGGATGTGTGTTGAATTTTAAATTGCTCTCATTGTGTAAATCTAATTATTTTTCCATCATCTTTCAGTGAGATTTTCATTTATCTTTATGTTGAATGATATATTCTTGGCTTTATTTCCAAACATGATGTACAAGGTCTTATTAATATTGAGTGCAAGTTTGTTGGTTGTCATTCTGGTAGATATCTTTAGGAGTTTATTTTTAACCCTTTGACTGTTTTGATCCTATATATACATCTTACGAGCCAATGTGTTTGACGTATTAATGCGCATAAATTCTAGCAGCCTCAAATCAAGTAGGAGAAAGCTGGTAGGCCAACATGTGAGAGAATGGGTCTGCTTCGTGGGTGTGTATGCTATGAAAAAAATGGAGGACTCAGTGGGGCGTTGTGGGAGCTCCATTCCAGTAGTCCTTGTTCACCATGCCTCGCGGTAAGAAGTACCTCACTCTTTTGCAGATTGGAGATCTTTTGGTCCCAATTGATAGTTCTAACAGCAATGGAAGTGCCAGTGAAAGTGAATTTCATGGTTTTGGTGAGGGTATGACTGAAAGCAGTGCCCAGGATAATGTAATTAGTGATGAAAACCCAGATGACCCACAACCTTCCACCTCTGGTGCTGGGCCGTCTCATTCATGTTCACCTGTACCAGGACGAAAGAGGAAACTATTTCCCCGTGTACAGGGCTCAGATGTGAGCAGTGAGTGATAGTGATTTCCAAGCTATTGAAAGCAGTTCTAGTTGCGACAGTGAGGGTGAATATTCTCCAGTAAAGCGGCAGTATGTATGACGCAACATGCGGTCTGGTAGTGTGCCATATGCTATTCCAAGGGGAAGGAGTAAATTTTGGAGTACATCCCATGGCCCTACACCACGAACTGACAGTGAAGATGATGATATTGTTACAATGGGGATGAATAATGTGTGTGGGGCAGCAGGTGGTGGAGTTGGCGGTGACATGAGTCATGTAGCACCAGCAGCCGGCCATGCTACTACCCATGCTGCTAACTCAGCACAGCCACAACCACCTCAACCACCCCCACACTCCCACAACATCCACAACCACAACCTGAACAACCACCTGTAAATATCCAGTACCCACCAGCAGAATGCATCTGGGATTGGCAGGAAGGTGACAATTTTGTTCCCAATCCCCATCACTGATGAAATACAAAGTGGAATAAGGCCATCTTGTACACTTGGGAACAATGCCACTGAACTGGAATGCTTTCAGTTATTCTTCGATGAACCCCTGATGGATATTATTGTCAGGGAAATCAACTTTAAGTACAACATGGCAAACACAATTCTTTCACCCAGATCATGGCTACACCAGTGGAAGGACACAACTGTGGCAGAGATGTATCTGTTCTTTGCCACAATAATGCTTATGCCACATATGTATAAGCACACTGTCACCACATACTGGTCGACAGACCACCTGATTTCAACCCCAGCTTTCAATGTCATTATACCAGTGAATCGATTTCTTCTACTGTTACGTATGCTACACTTCTCAGACAAAACAAGGCCTGACAGAAACGATAGGTTATATAAGATCAGGAATGTGTTTATGTACCTGAAGCAAAAATGCTGTACAGTGGACCCCGCCTAACGAGCACCCTGGAAATCGTACAATTATGTAAGTATAATATTGTAAGTGCTTGTGGAAGTGTATTTTTGGGGGTCTGAAATAGACTAACCTACGTGACATTATTTCCAGTAGATATACGTTTGTACGCGTACTGCTCCGAATGTAGATCTACATTTTATTTTTCATTCCTTCAAATTTAGTGCAATAGGCCTGAGTCGCCTAGACATGAGAGAATGGGTCTGCGCCCTCAGTGTGCGCAGTATTAAAAAAATCTGGGACCAATTAGTACCTTGGGGGAGCACTAGTTCAATTGAGTGCCAGCTAGAGCAAATAATGTGGCAAACACCATGGTTTCAATGATGTCATGTCGCATTAACACTCCCCTTATAAGAGGAAAGTAAAAATAGGTTCGATAAATACATGAGTGGTTGTGGGTGGGTATGAGTTGGACCTGACTAGCTTGTGCTATTAGGTCTGATGCTGTGCTCCTTCCTTCAGAGGATGTGACCTGACTAGGTGGGTCATTGGTCTAAGCTGGGGGGTGACATGGACCTGCCTTGCATGGGCCAGTAGGCCTTCTGCAGTGTTCCTTCTTTTTTATGTTCTTATATATTCGGCAGGCTGGCTTTGGCTGTCTCTGTGTCTATATCTCTGTCTATATCTCTGTCTATATTATCTGTCCTATATCTCTGTATCTGTCTATATCTCTGTCTATCTATATATATCTGTAATATATCTCTCTCTCTGTGTCTCTCTCTCACATGTACACATAAGTACACTTATTATACATAGTGTAAATTACCTAGGATAACCCAAAAATTCCAGACATATGCTATACAATGCTTGTAGATATAAGACATAATACCATGACTGGCAAGTAATACGCATTGTCACTTCTGCATTGCGTATAATACCTGTTGGCTTACCAGCCGCACTCAGACTGAGACAAGCAGACAAAGACACACACACAGGCAGACGGAAAGACACACACACAGGCAGACGGAAAGGCAGATAAGCAGAGCTAGACAGATAGACAGTGGAAACACGGAGAGGGTTCCCTGCTCCCATTCATCAATGTCATTGGGCTGTCAGTGTTATCTGACACTTGTCATAACACCATTCGTCAACGAGTTTCATATTATACTCCAGGCACACATAGGCAGGCAAACAAAGACAGATAAGCCGAGCTAGACAGATAGATAGACAGATATATAGACAGATAGATAGACAGACAGATAGATATACAGATAGATAGACAGACAGACAGATAGATAGGCAGACAGATAGATAGCCAGACAGATAGATAGACAGACAGATAGATAGACAGATAGATAGATAGACAGATAGATAGATATATACAGACAGTGAAAACAATGCAAGGGTTCCTTGCACACATTCATTCATCAATGTCACTGCCTTATCAGTATTTATCTGACAATTGTCATAACAACATTCTTCAAGGAGTTTCATATATAATCCAGGATGTCTAAAACATTGCTGGGACCTATAAATACTTCGTGTATATTTATAGACAATAGTAAATGACCAAGGCAGGTGAAATTGTTCACCTGTTGGTGTCATTGTGACTATTTGAGTACTATGTCAGTACCTAATATTAGTGTTAGAACAAAGATTGGCTATGAAATCACAAGAACTATTATAAATTGTAATTACCAGAACATAAAAATTGTATAAATTAAAATAAAAACTAGAAAAAAAAAGTATACCGGCATTGCATTACTTCTGCAAGCGGCAGGACTTGATGTTGCCGTCAGGTGAGCATCCAGCACCAACTTGTCAGGCTTATATCTCGGTAAGTACTGGCCCTAAATTTTTTTTTTAGCCTATCCTGTTTATAAAAATGTGCTCTTCATTTTAAAAAAAAAAATGATTTTTTTTTAAAATATTCGGAGTAGTGCGCGAGTGAACGTAGATCTACGTGTGGACAGTTAAAGGGTTAAGGAAGTAAATTCGTTCGGTAATGGCACTTGAGCAGGCTTCTGGAATGAATTTTGCTCGTTAGGCGGGGGTCCACTGTATGTACAGTGGTTCCTCGGTTTTCGTGCATCTCCAAACTCGAACATTTATGTAAGTGTATTTTCGTAAGTGCTGTTGCAAGTGTATTTTTGGGGGTCTGAAATAGACTAACCTACGTGACATTATTTCTTAAGGAAGTAAATTTGTTTGGTAATGGCACTTGAGCAGCATTCTAGAACGAATTTTCGGCGAAAACCGAGGGACCCTGTATTTTTATCCCTTCAGGAAGCTTGTTATTGATGAGTCTTTGATTTTGTTCAGAGGTAGCCTGTCTTTCAATCAGTATATACCAAGCAAGAGGAAACGCTTTGGTATAAAGTTATTTGTACTGTGTAATTGCAAAAGTGGTCTGGTTTTGGATATAATTGTGTGCATTGGCAGTAATACATGAGAGATACCAGGAAGTTATTGGGTATCTCTGGTGATAACTGGTACACAAGCCCCTTACTCAGTGATATCTTGCGAGTGAACATGACAGATGTGTGTGGCACAGTGCTTGGAAATCATAAGCATATGCTAAGGTTCAATGTAGGGACTCGTAGAGGTGATGTGCAGGCAGTTGCTGCCAATGACATCATGGCATTTCGGTGGCATAACAAACGTGATGTCACATTGTTGACATCAGTTCACCGACACAAAATGGTAGACACTGGCAAGCAGAATAGAGAGACCAATGATCCCATTGTAAAACCTGCAGCTGTGATGGACTACAACCTCAATATGCGCTTAGTGGACAAATATGGCATGCAGATTGGGTTTGCTGATTGTGTTCGCAAGAGTTATAAGTGATACGTAAAACTCTTTTTCCATCTTCTTGACATTTCCATGCTGAATGCTTATAGCATGTACATGTTGAAGACCAACAACAAACCAAAATATGGTGAATTTTGTTTGTCAGTCATCAGACAAATAATATTCAAATACCAAGGAAGAACACTTGCAATAGACCAGCACCCACGAAATTATCAACACACACCCTCTTGTCTGAGGCTTGGTGATCACTACCCCATACAATTGCCTGCTACTACTTTCAAAAAAAGTGCTCAGAAGAGGTGTTATGTCTGTGTACATACCACAAAACACCCACAAAAATGCAGATACACTTGTTTTATGTGTGAGGAGTGTAAAGTACCACTGTGCATACACCCATGTTTTATGTGTGAGGAATGTAAAGTACCACTGTACATACACCAATGTTTCAAAGAATTCCACAAGCTGCAGCAGTTCTAGGAAAGTGTCTAGTGATTATACATTTGTATATATATTATAGAACCATAGTAATAAACAATTTTTTTTATTGTTCGTTTGTGTAAACAAGTTTTGTAAACAATATAATGATACTAATGTTTGTGTGATTATTGTGTTGCATACAACGAGTGTATATATGTACATTGCACCTTACTTTGGTCTCAAAGGTCACAAGTTATGTGAAAAAAATAAAATAGTGAAAAAACAGGAAACCTTCGAATAGAAGTAAACCAAAGTTTACCGGGTGAGCGGCATTCGCCGCTATTGCCATACGCGGCTCATTTTCTGCCAACTTTATGCCTCTATATCTCGGTAAGTACTGATCTCAATTTTTTTTTGGCGGGGGGGGCTTAAAACAATCAGAAAATTAATCTTAACATTTTGATAAGAAATTTTTTTTTTTTTTTTTCGAATATTTTGCGACATACAGAGACACTTTAGGATTTTTGGTTGTGACAGTCAGAGGTTAACATTGTTGTTGAGGAAAACTGATAAGTCTAAGTAATGAAGTAATGTTGTTAATGGTCATATATAGTGTTAAGGTAGCTATGTACATTTGTGCATGGCATCTGGTATCACAATGTTATAATTTAAGGAGCAGGATGCTGCGATCTACTGTATCAAATGCTTTTCTGAAATTGATAAAAAGACTTGTTGGATATTCATTATTTACAAGCATTTTGATTATATGATTTTTAAATCTGTTTTTATAATACAGGTTGGCCATCATTAATGCGCAAATCAGTAATCTGGTTCCATCAGTAATCCGAAACTAATTTTGGCAAGCATAATTTCATATTTCCGGCGTCGCCACACCAACCTGCCACTACTGTTTGGTGGTGCTACTTTCTGCATAAGTCATTCCAATTTCTCTTTCTCCATTTATTGTTATAACCTGCTCAATTTTAGCCCTATCCATGGTACCAACGAATAAAAGAAATGCTTCTCATTGTTCAAAAAAGATAAGGTGGTTTTGAAGCCACTGTGAGTCACCATGAGCTCAGCTCTGATAAGCTGTGACCGGAAAATTTGGGCCTACATATGAGAGAAAATGTGTGTGTGGTATGTGTGTATTATATATAAAAAAACTTCTGCAGCACACAGTACATAATGAGAAAAAAAGACGACTGCTTTTGGTGCAAAACCGATTTTGCAGTGTATTTTTGTATGGTTGTATTCTTGTTTTTTCGGTCTCATTTGATAGAATTTAAGATATGTTACAGAAATAGACATAAATTTGATTGGTTTCACGCTGGAAAATACCATAAAATTGAGCTCAAAGTAGCGGAAATGTTCGATTTTTGGCGATGTTCAAGAGTAAGCAAATGTATCCAAGTGGCTGGTCTAATATGCAGTCATGAATGGCTTGACATTATTTATACAATTATTACAATAATGCAATAATCTACATAACAGTAAATCTTCTATTTTTTGTATAAATAAAAATTCAAAATGGAAAGCAAGCGTAATATAAGAGGGGCCTGGAGACATGACTAATGAACAGAGAAAATGTTATTTTTGTGCCAGCAATGTCTACATTGTTTATTCTGGACCCTATTTTGAAATTGGCATCTCTTGAAATTTGTGTGAAATTGGCCAAATTACAGATTTCTGACCACTTTATTGGGTAGTTGAAATAGGTAAATGGGCAGTTTCTTGTACTCAATCAACAGAATAGAAGGAATACTAGCAAAAGAGCTATGAGTTTGGTAGACTGGAACAATGAAATGGGCCAAAAATAGGGCATAAATTGGATGAAATCGCCGATACGTAAATATCGCCATTGGGTTAAGTGTATTCTAACCTAACTACTCTGTAATCCAGCAAAATCAGGTCCCAATGATGCCGCATTAGTGATGGTCAACCTGTAGTAAATTGGAAAATGGTGTATAATTGTTGGTATGTGTTTGGTAGAGGGATAAAACTCTCACTAGCTTAAGTATATTATGAAAAGTTTTGTCTTGTAATTATTTGTTGAATAACAGAGCAGTGGTAGGTGGTAATAAGACAGCAGTGGTAGGTGGTAATAAGACAGCAGTGGTAGTGGTAATAAGACAGCAGTGGTAGTGGTAATAACACAACAGTGGGAGGTGGTAATAAGACGGTAGTGGTAATAACACAGCAGTGGTAGTGGTAATAACACAGCAGTGGTAGTGGTAATAAGACAGCAGTGGTAGGTGGTAATAACACAACAGTGGTAGGTGGTAATAAGACAGCAGTGGTAGGTGGTAATAACACAACAGTGGTAGTGGTAATAACACAGCAGTGGTAGTGGTAATAAGACAGCAGTGGTAGGTGGTAATAACACAACAGTGGTAGGTGGTAATAAGACAGCAGTGGTAGGTGGTAATAAGACAGCAGTGATAGTGGTAATAAGACAGCAGTGGTAGTGGTAATAACACAACAGTGGTAGGTGGTAATAAGACAGCAGTGGTAGGTGGTAATAAGACAGCAGTGGTAGTGGTAATAAGACAGCAGTGGTAGGTGGTAATAAGACAGCAGTGGTAGGTGGTAATAAGACAGCAGTGATAGTGGTAATAAGACAGCAGTGGTAGTGGTAATAACACAGCAGTGGTAGTGGCAATAACACAGCAGTGGTAGTGGTAATAACACAGCAGTGGTAGTGGTAATAAGACAGCAGTGGTAGGTGGTAATAAGACAGCAGTGGTAGGTGGTAATAAGACAGCAGTGGTAGGTGGTAATAAGACAGCAGTGGTAGTGGCAATAACACAGCAGTGGTAGTGGTAATAACACAGCAGTGGTAGTGGTAATAAGACAGCAGTGGTAGGTGGTAATAAGACAGCAGTGGTAGGTGGTAATAAGACAGCAGTGGTAGGTGGTAATAAGACAGCAGTGGTAGGTGGTAATAAGACAGCAGTGGAAGGTATTAACCCTTTCTGTGTAAAGACCCCTGATCATTATAATTTTTTTTTTAAATGACAGAGAATCATTTCGTGATGGTAATGACACCAAAAGTACGAAATTTGATGGAAAACGTACGAAATTACGCTCTCCCAAAGTTAGCGATCTCGGCGATATTTATGCATGAAGATTTTGGCCACTTTGAGCCCTATTTTGCGCCAATTCCATTGTTCCAGTCGACTAAAATCATAGCTATTTCACTAGAACTCCCTTTGTTCTATCCATTGAGTACAAGAAACCACCTATTTGCCGAATTCAACTACCTAATAAAGTGGTCAGAAACTGGCAATTTAACCAATTTCACACAAATTTCAAAAGATGCCAATTTCAAAATAGGGTCCAGAATAAACAAGTCAGACATTGCTGGCTCTAAAATAACATTTTCTCTGTTCATTAGTCACATCTCCTGGCCCCTCTTATATTACTCTTGCTTTCCATTTTGAATTTTTCTCACAAAAAATATATTTACTGTTATGCAGACTACTGCATTATTATAATAATTGTATAAATAATGTCAACCCATTCGTGACTGCATATTAGACAGGCTAGTTGGACATGTATTGCACAGTGACGTCATTGTTTACTCTTGAACATCGGCAAAAATCGAACATTTCCGCTACTTTGACCTCAATTTCAAGGTACTTTTCATCGTAAAACCAATCAAAATCATCTTCATTTCTGTAATATATCTTCTATTCTATCATATGAGATCAAGAAAACTGGAACACAACCATAAATACCATACAAAAATACACCGCAAAATTACTGTTATTAACCAAAAACATGTAAAATAATAATAATATTATCACTGATGGGCTATGTTGTAAAATAATAATATTATCACTGATGAGCTATGTTGTAAAATAAAAGATGAAGAATGAGTTACAATAATGTATTAATTTAGAGGAACAACAGTATATATTATACTAAGAATATTATCAATATTTAGTGTTCTTGCAGATATTTACTTTCGTTTTTATCATTTATTTGTAAAATTTTGTTTATGAAATTTTCAAACATTTTCTTATTGTTGCTTATTCTTTTTTCAAGTATTTTTGATAATTTAATTTTAGCATTTACTGATCTATGTATTATCTTAATGACATTTACTGATCTATGTATTATCTTAATGACATTTACTGATCTATGTATTATCTTAATGACATTTACTGATCTATGTATTATCTTAATGACATTTACAGATGAGGATGTTCATCCTATTATTTCAGTTTAAAAAAAAAAATTCAACCAATATACTTGACTTTTATTTGTTCTATACTTTTTTGTAGTTTCCAAATTATTCATATGAGAATTATATCAGATGTTAGAAAGGCATTTAGGTGCTGTATCACCCTACTATGTTTAGTGCTTCTCTTTTATTATAATAATAAATAACAACACACATGTAGATGGTGTAGACCAGCCTTCCCATTTGTGGTAGGAATTTGTTGTCTGGGGAGGTGCTGACTTCTTCAAGGGGGGCTCCTTGTCATGGTAAACACGCTTTTGGTCTGAGGCCTCTTCAAGGGGGGCTCCTTGCCAAGGTAAAAAGGCTATTGGTCTGAGGAATTGGACCCTTTGGTCATCTTCTTACGACCAAACCTAATTACCCTCCAATTCCTCTTTCCTTGTCCCATACTCCCCATCCCTAATTTCCCATTCCTCCTCTCCCCACTCCTTTCCTTTCCCTTTCCTGTTTTCAGCCTTTGGGTCCTCCATCAGGCAATATAGTTCCTACATTGGGGAGGAGGGTACTGTGGTCCATCCCATTCCATTAAGGTCCTTGTAGTTTGTCGTGGAATCTGGATTGTCTGGAGATGTCCCAATTCCTCTCCGGTCTACCGAAGGAAGGCTTCGGGTGTCTTTTGGGTAATGAGTGTATCTCTGGAGGCTCATCCCTCATCAAGGGGGCTCCTTGGTGCTGTGAAGAGGCTATCGGTCAGAGGAATTAGACCTTTGGTCTCCTTCCTCAGACCGAACCAAATACCCAGTTCCCACTTGCCTATCCCATCCTCCCCATCACCCCTTTCCTTTTCCTCCTCCTCTCCCCATCCCTCCACTTTACCTTCCCTGTTTCTACCTTTGAGGTTGTTCCCTTAGGTTTTGTAGTTCCCTAGACCTGAGAAGGGGTTCTGGGGTCCATCTCCTTCTGTCGAGGTCCTTGGTGGTAGTGTAGTTTGTTGTGGAATCTGGATCATATAGACATCCCAATCCTCCTCCAGTCTACTGGGTTGAGGCTTCAGATGTTTTTCAGGTGACAGGTTTATCTCTGGAGACTCCCTGTCAGATTCCAGGAGGTGGTTGCCAAAGGAGGTATGCTTTGTGGTGGCTTTCCGACTGCCCTCCCTTTTATCCACCTAGGTGGCTTAGTAGATGTGAGGTTGCTATCCCGAATTGCTGGTTTACTGGCTTGAAGGGTAGGATATAGCACAGGTTCCATGCCACATCTGCACTACCGGCTTTGCTAAAGTTGTCCTCTTGGGCACGGAAGGGGAGACTTGTGGTCCTTTTTCCCTGGGAGCTGCCCCTCCATGCTCCCTCCTTTTTTTCTTAAAAACAAAAGAAAAGAGACAACCATGTTCCTCCTCCTCCTGGGCCCTTTCCTGTAGCAGCACCCTCTGACGACCCTGCCCTGTTAGCAGACCATTCTTCAGACTTTTCCACTACATACCTCTGTATCTTCTGCGGGTGACATTTTGCCCCACGCTCTGAATACAGAGGCTCGGCCTGACTCCTTTGACACCTCTGACCTTTGCAAATCTTTGGCTGTGCTTCTGGCTTCTTCCCATATGGTGCAATGGTTTTTTGGATCATGTGCCCACCTCAGCACGGACCACCTCTGGTCCTGTTTCTAAATGACCACGACCTTCTTCTGATGACATTATTTCAACTGACTCATTCTGCTCAGAAAAGACTGACATGGCAATCACTCCTTTACCTACTATGCATTATAGTACACAATGGACAAAGTTTTTTATTCTACAACCGACATCTTCAGAATATCTTTCTGATCATAGTATCAGCAAGGCGCTCCTATGCCATGTTGGGCTTAAAAATCCGTTTCATGCTCTCGAGAGTGGTGCACGCATCATCACAGTACAGAATGCTAGCCAAGCTCATGATCTTTCTTTCCTTACAACCATAGATGCTATTCCTGTGACAATTGTAAAACATTAATCTCTCAATTCTTGCAGTGGTACTGTCATTCTACAATTGTTCAACATAATTTCCAGACATGTGGTGATGACATTCTGGAAAAGCTTGAGCTCCAAGACCTCCCGATCCTTCAAGTAGACACGTATGTACTGCCTGCCTATGGGCAGAGACACTACCCCTGCAATATAGCTCCCTAAACTTTTGACTGCCATGAGCTTTCATCATCGGTTTATACTGCAAGACACCATTTACAAGTCCAACAGGTGACCCCTTACACAACAAAAGTATAGAAATTGCTGGCGGTTTGGCCATTTGGAAAAATGTTGGAGGTCCATGGCTGAATGCCCAGTCTGTGGTGTTGATGACCATACCAATACATCTTGTGGCCTACCTCCCTCCTGCCTTAATTGTTATGAAGTTCATCCATCTTATTCTCATCGTTGCCTGGTTTACTTGAACGAACATGAAATCTGTTGTCTCAAGGAGACAGAAGGCTTTACTTACACCATGGAAGTTTCATCTATACCTTCAGGAGAGACTTCATTGTATTTCTTATTCTCGAGTTACTAAGAGACCCCCAACCTCTGGGGTCCCAATTTCCATAGTCTCCCCTACAATCACACCTTCCACAGTCACCCCTGTATCTAACTCTTTTGCAGTCCTAGACTCAGGTCCCTATCTCATCGCCTGCTGTTTTCCAGTCTTCATCTCACACACAAGCTTCTATCTCTACAAGACCTCGCACAACAGCTCCTCCTCGTCTCTCTACTTCAAAGTTCAACAAATCTCCAAACAGTAAATCTCTTTCATTTCCAGTCTCAGTACCTGGATCTTTACCTCTTACTCGTTCTGTTGCGAGTGTGGAGACCCAATCTCCTCCTCGTTCAGTACCTTCTGTCCCCTCCCAAGCTTCTTATCCAGTTACCTCTAACCTCTCGTCCTACCCCAAACCTGGAGAGTTCCGGGGTCAACGCCCCTGCATCTTGGTATGTGACCAGGCCTCATGGTGGAATCAGGGTCTGATCAACCAGGCTGTTACTGTTTACTACACACAACCCGACGTACAAACAACAGCCCGGCTGGTCAGGTACGGACTTTAGGTGCCTGTCTAGTGCCTGCTTGAAGACATTCAGGGATCTATTGGTATTCCCCTTATGTATGCTGGGAGGC
>WNWK01016657.1:0-35000 GCA_009830355.1 Cherax destructor
CCATTATGCACCCAACCTTTACACAATTTACATCCGGTAAGTTTACTGTTCTTCTTTCGTACCTTAGTACAGTGTGTACAAACGTCTGGTGGTGTCTGAGATAGTAATGTTTCTATTGTCTGTGCATTACCTATAGCGTTAAGGTTATCATTACTAGCAACTAGACCGTCATTATCACCATGACTTATCTGTCTGTTTTGCACCTGTACCATAGATTGAGGTCCTGGATTAGTATGAATATCGCCACTTAATAGCGCCACTATGAAAGCTGTGCGCCATTGTTTTGTTTTGGATATATGGGGTTGCCAAACCTTGCGGCGATAGTGGCACTTACTGTGGAGAAAATTCTCCAAAGGAGGGGGGGTATGCGCCCTTTCTACCCTTGTTAAGGGCCCCTACCCTTTCCGCCCTTAGGAAGGGGCCAGACAAGGCGAGTCTGGGTGCATAAACAAATTAACACAGACCAGATGTACTGACAACAGTGTGTCACGTGGTCTGACCAAGTAGCAGCGAGTGTGTATGTGAGTTAATAGACATTTGAGATAAATGTAACTCTTTGCCGTAACAGGAAGATTACAGTAAACTGTTGTATTAGTTTCTACACTTGAAAATTACAATCATGTGTTTCAGTGATTGAAATTTAGAGAACACAAACATTTTAATTACCACTTGTAGCAGCATGTAGCAATTGTTGAACTTGTGCTGATGTCAGCGATACAAGCCCCACGAGGGACCACGAGGCTGCAAGAAGCTGCACGAGGGGTTAGATTGAATACGGGCTCCGAAGAGGTCATATGACGCGAGGAGTCATACGGCGCGAGGCGACGTAACTCAACAAAGACATTAGTCGTACGCGTCCGTTATTCTAATTTAATCTCCACTAACTCCACTAACGTCGGGAAATAAGATAAGAACTCTGTTCCAGTGCGTTTAGTGAATAACATCGCGGTATATTCAGGAGTGTGCGCAGCTTCTGATTACTGCAAAAAGACAAACGTAGAGACAATCGCAAGTGAACTCCATCAAAACAAGACGGTGACTCATCAGCGGCATTCTACAATCAAGACAGCATTTCCGCCGTATATGGTGGAGCCAACACCATCGCTCACGTTACAAGAGCAAGGTATGCTTTTATGTTCTTGTCAGGCAGGGGACTGCGTAGTTCTTGTATTTCAAGAGCATCAAAATTTACCTATTGACGGCGGTTATGCGTGGACTTTTAAGTCCAAACAAGTGAGTAAACCGCCTTTCAGTCCTTCAAAGACTGAAATATGGGCATATGCTCCTTTGGGGCAATATTATTATCACTTGATGTTTACCTTACAGCCCTGTGGAGAATGAGGCCATAGATGTATCCTCTGTAGGTGTTGGGGACGGCTGCGACATCTTGGATTTATCAATAAGCTAAGTAGCAAGCTTTACAGTACATTATCGTAGGAGCACATTACTCCACACTTACGTTTCTGGAATGATGGCCACTGTTGGGCTTTCACTTTCTAGTGAGCTATCACCTCATTCACCTTTTCCAGACCCCATGACTGATTTCCTTCTTTCGAGAAATGCACAATAATGATAAATATCATTATGGCAGCCTGAACCCCTCTGATGCCAGCCATAGTTTCACTCTATCATTTCACAACAAAAATTTGTTTTCTTTTCTTTACTTTTTATTAAAAATAAACCACTGATCCTATCAGACACCTAGCAATGCCTAGTATCTACTCTAGAAATCACCACTGGTTACTAGTAAATTTTCTGTTATCACATACCCGGATTACCCCTCACTTGTCCCCTTACTTCGTAAACTCCCATCACTCCTCACTTCATAGTCCAGCTTCCCCTATCACACTTCTAACTCATTTCCATCCTGGCAGTGTAAAAAGAAGTTTTTCAAAGGCGATGTCCGTACACAGCCCCATCAGTCCTATATAGCGGGGCTCGTCGTTGTTGCTATTCCTCGTAGAGTTGATGTGTCAGCCATTTTTAAAAGCAGTGAGGGTAAAAAACGGCCACTGCCCCTGACAGATTCCTTGGAGTTTTGTCGTTAGATTTGGCGTTTTCTCCTATGTTTCCCTCCTAATGTACACTGGTCAGTTAATATGGAAGTCCGCTATTAAAAATATCCTTGGTTGGTTAACTATTCACTTCTTTCCCACATTTAGCACTGAGGGAGGGAGAGAACCATGTTAGGAAAATATTTCTTATAATAAATAAATCTAGAACCTTTACTATGAATTGCTATATTGGCTGAAGTCACAAAGACTTATGGAACAATAAAAGGAAGAAAAAGAGAGAGCGTATGAGAAAGAGGGAGAAGGAGACAATAAAGAAACTTCAACATACAGTGGCATTGTCGATGAGCCAGTTGGTGACATCAAGGTCTACGGTGTAAGGAATGTGACGGGAGTTGAAGAGCGAGCGCCAGGCCTTGGTCATCTTTGTGCGGTATTCTTGATTGAAAGGCCCAGCATATGAGAGGAACGCTGTCGTTAACAGCACATCCCCAACCAACCTGAAAAAGGAGTTATAAGTCTACCGGTGTGTTTCAGTTTAAGTGATGTGTCAACACAGCATCATAGTCCATCATTCATAGGCTTGACAAGGTCTGTAAAACATCTTTAAAGTACATTAGTCTTATCTTGGCAAGAACCATCTGTAGTATATTCTGTACCATGTTAAAATCAGTAATAAGCAGCTCTGTTAACTCAGCCTTAACATTCATCCTTCCATCTCATCAGCCAAATCAACTAATTTAATTTGTTTCTAGCCATTAAATTTGCATTTATTGTACTTCTTTCATGGCAATTCTAGTACAATATATATGAATTAAAGATTTAAGTGCATGGAACCCATGTACTTAAACTAGCAGTAATCTGAGCATGCAACAGTTTTTAAAGCAAGCAACACATGTAACAATATAAACAATTAATTAAAAATGGGTCGCCGTAAACAAGTTTTACTCCTTTTACAACAAACATGTAATTACAAATGTCTGTACTCACCTTCCAAGTTGCTGTTTAAGTGCCTTGCTTTGCTTGGTCCAGCGAACTTTCTCCCCAGCCAGACCATTGATGAGGGTGGCCGCAGCCTGCATCTTCCGACGACAAACATTTGCTGCATCAATGAGTTTTTGTTTCTCTGCAAGTGCAGTCTGGTACTGACCCCTTACAACATCTAACTCTCGTTGTTTGTCATCCAGCTCTGCCTGAGCTCTCTCCAGGTCACCCATTGCCAGACGCAAGCGTGCTTCTTGCAGTGCCAGGTTTGACTTGTGAGTGTAACATAAGAACTATATTATAGACTGATTTATTTGATATACACGAATTCCTCCTTTAACGTAGTCGATAGGGTCTTGGAAACTGTGACTTTAAACGAAACGACGTATAACGAAACCAATTTACCGGATATTTAAAAGTCAATGTTTTCCATTCCTGGCCGGGAATTGATTTCTGTCATCAACGTTATAACGAAACGACATTAAGTGAGGACTTCCTGTATTGGGACTGAGTTATGTGTATGTGTGTGTGTGGTTGTGTGTGTGTGTGTGGTTGTGTGTGTGGTTGGTGTGTGTGTGTGTGTGTGTGTGTGTGTGTGTGTGTGTGTGTGTGTGTGTGTGTTGTGTATGTACTCACCTAATTGTGGTTGCAGTGGTCAAGACTGTGTGTGTGTGTGTGTGTGTGTGTGTACTCACCTAATTGTACTTACCTAATTGAGGTTGCAAGGGTTCAGACTTAGTTCCTGGCCCCGCCTCTTCACTGACCGCTACTATGTCCTCTCCCTGCTCCATGAGCTTTATCATACCTCGTCTTAAAGCTATGTATGGTTCCTGCCTCCACTGCATCACTTGATAGACTGTTCCACTTCCTGACAACTCTATGTCTTAAGAAATACTTCCTAACATCTCTTTGACTCGTCTGAGTCTTCAACTTCCAATTGTGACCCCTTGTTTCTCTGTCCCCTCTCTGGAACATCCTGTCTCTGTCCACCTTATCTATTCCACGAGTATTTTGTATGTCGTTATCATGTCTTCCCTAACCCTTCTGTCCTCCAGTGTCGTCAGGCCGATTTCCCTTAACCTTTCTTCATAGGACATTCCCCTTAGCTCCGGAACTAACCTTGTTGCAAACCTTTGCACTTTTTCTAATTTCTTGACGTGCTTGACCAGGTGGGGTTCCAAACTGGTGCTGCATACTCCAATATGGGCCTGACGTACACAGTGTACAGTGTCTTGAACGATTCCTTACTAAGGTATCGGAACGCTATTCTCAGGTTTGCCAGGCGCCCATATGCTGCAGCAGTTATCTGGTTGAAGTGTGCTTCCGGAGAAATGCTCGGCATTATACTCACCCCAAGGTCTTTCTCCTTGATTGAGGTTTGCAGTCTTTGGCCACCTAGCCTATACTCTGTCTTCAGTCTTCTTTGCCCTTCCCCGATCTTCATGACTTTGCATTTAGCGGGGTTAAACTCGAGAAGCCAATTCCTGGACTACGTGTCCAGCCTGTCCAGGTCTCTTTGTAGTCCTGCCTGATCCTCGACTGATTTAATTCTCATTAACTTCACATCATCTGCGAACAGGGACACTTCTGAGTCTTTCACTTCCAGCATGTCATTCACATATACCAAAAATAGCACTGGTCCTAGAACTGACCCCTGTGAGACCCCGCTTGTTGCAGGCGCCCACTGTGGTACCTCATCACGTACCATGACTCGTTGTTGCCTCCCTGTCAGGTATTCTCTGATCCAGTTCAGTGCCCTTCCTGTTATACGTGCCTGATCCTCTAGCTTCTGCACTAATCTCTTGTGAGGAACTGTGTCGAAGACCTTCTTGCAGTCCAAGAAAATGCAGTCAACCTACCCTTCTCTCTCGTGTCTTACTTCTGTTACCTTGTCATAAAACTCCAGGTTTGTGACACAGGATTTGCCTTCCCTGAACCCGTGCTGGTTGCCATTTATAATCTTGTTCCGTTCCAGGTGCTCTACCACTCTCCTCCTGATAATCTTCTCCATGACTTAGCATACTATACACGTCAGTGACACTGGTCTATAGTTTAATGCCTCGTTTCTGTTTCCTTTCTTAAAAATGGGAACTACATTTGCTGTCTTCCATACCTCAGGTAGTTGTCCAGTTTCGAGTGATGAGTTGAAGATCGTGGTTAGTGGCACACACAGCATCTCTGCTCCCTCTCTAAGGACCCACGGGGAGATGTTGTCTGGTCCCATCGCCTTTGAGATATCAAGGTCACTTAGCAGCTTCTTCACCTCCTCCTCAGTTGTGTGTATGTCATCCAACACTTGTTAGTATATTCCTTGTTGATTTATCCCACTGTTCTGTCTTCCCAGAGTCCTTCCTGTCTCCACTGTAAATACTTCCTTAAATCTCGTGTTGAGCTCCTCACATACCTCTTGGTCGTTTCTTGTGTGTGTGTGGTTGTGTGTGTATATGTGTCAGTGTGTGTGTGTATATGTGTTAGTGTACTCACTTAGTTGTTGTTGCAGTGGTCGAGTCATAACTTCTGTGTGTGTGTACTCTCCTAATTGTGGTTGCAGGGGTCGAGACTCAGCTCCTGGCCTGCCTATCAACTTGTCTGCATCTGCTGATGTGCTTTTTTTTCCTTGGGTTTCTGGCATTGCCCAGGTTTCCACTGAGATCTCTTTAAATTGTTTGTTCATCACTTCACATACTTCCTTGTCATTTTCCATGAGCTCTCCTTCGTTCAATCAAATTACCTGGTCTTTTACCTCTGTTTTTCTTTTTTTGTGTGTGACTGAGAAGGGGTGTTTGCTAAGTCATACTCAAATTGTCCCTCGGCCTCTCCAGTCACCATTTCATATCTATTTCTGGCTAATCTGCTCACTTCTCTGTTCTCATTTATCCTTCTCTTTTTTGCCTCTCTGCATCTTTGGCTGAACCACGGGCTCTCTTTCACTTTTCTATTTCCGGTTCTTCGTGAAATTTGCCTGTCTCCCGGCACTTCGCAACTATGTACTCCATCATCCCATCCTATGATTTTTCCTTCTAGTTCCCTTTTCCACTGCATTGCATTAAAAAAATTCCCTCATTCCTGCAAGGTTTCCCTTTCTAAAGTCTGCCTTCGCTCACCCTCCACTCGCCAACCTTCTCTCTAAGTTTAGTTCCACAAAATACTCCCAAGTTAAATACTACATGGTCGCTGGCACCTAGGTGGCTCTCGTATTCTATTTCGCATATATGGGACATACTTGCAGTAAACCCTGGGTCCAGCCTTTCTGACATAGCTCTCTTTTTCTCTTATATCCTCAACATGTTGGCTCATTAAGTTTTGCCTAACTACCTCCATCAGTTTAACCCTCCACTCTTCCATTTTCCCAATGGGGTCCCAGTTTTCCATATCTATTTCTTTATGGCTGAAATTACCAATGGTAAGTAACTTTGCCTTGGTCCTGTTCACTCTTCTAACTGAATTAGGTATGCTGTCAGACATAGCTTTGTTGTTATTACTCTGGGTTTCCCAGTATTAACTAAGCCCAGTATGTACTGAAGTCGTGTGCTTCTCGTGTTTTTAATCCTCTTATTTTTTAAAAAACTCCACTGATTTCTGATTTGGAGAGACACTCCGCCTCCTGTACTTAACTAAATGCATTCACCTAATTGTGGTTGCAGGGGTCGAGTCATAGCTTCTGGCCCCGCCATTCGCTGGTCGCTACTAGGTCTACTCTCTCCCTGCTCAATGAGCTTTATCGTACCTCTACCTACATGGAGTCTACCTGGAGGGTATTCCGGGGATCAACGCCCCCGCGACCTAGTCCATGACCGGGCCTCCTGGTGGATCTGGGCCTGATCAACGAGGCTGTTACTGCTGGCCGCACGTAGTCCAATGTACGAACCACAACCCGGCTGATCCGGCACTGACTTTAGATATCTGTCCAGCTCCCTCTTGAAGACAACCAGGGGTCTATTGGTAATTCCCCTTATGGCTGGTGGGAGGCTGTTGAACAGAACTTGAACCCAGGACACTTATTGTGTTTTCTCTTAGTGTACTTTTCACTGGGGGTATGTTGCATCGCCTGCCAAGTCTTTTGCTTTAGTAGGGAGTGATTTCTGTGCAGATTAGAGACCAGTCCCTACAGGCTCTTCCAGGTGTAGATTATAATGTATCTCTCTCGCCTGCGCTCCAGTGAGTACAAGTCAAGTGCTTCCAAGCGTTCCCAGTAGTTAAGGTGTTTGATGGAAATTATACGTGCAGTAAAGGTTCTCTGTATATTCTCTAGATCTGCAATTTCACCTGCCTTGAATGGAGATGTTAATGTACAGCAGGACTCCAGCCTAGAGAGAACAAGTGATTTGAAAAGGATCATCACTGGCTTGGCATCTCTTGTCTTGAATGTTCTCGTTATCCATCCTACCAGTTTCCTCGCAGATGTAATAGTGGCACTGTTGTGATCCTTGAAGGTGAGATCCTCAGACATTACCACTCCCAGGTCCTTCATATTACTTTTCCGCTCAATTGTGTGATTCGAGTTTGTAGTATACTTATTTCCAGCTATTATTTCCTCCAGTTTTCCTTAACGTAGTAGTTGGAATTTGTCTTCATTGTTTGCCCATTGGAAAACTTGGTTTATATCTTCTTGGAGATTTGCCGTGTCCTCAATGGATGACACTCTCATGCAGATCCTAGTATCGTCTGCAGAGGATGATACGGTGCTATGGTTTATATCTCTGTCTATGTTTCATATGAGAATGAGGAACAGGATAGGGGCGAGTACTGTGCCTTGTGAAACAGAGCTCTTCACTATAGCAGCTTCCGATTTAACTCTGTTTACCATTACTCTTTGTGTTCGATTTGTTAGAAAGTGTAAGATCCACCTGCCTACTTTGCCCGTTAACCCTTTAGCACGCATTTTGTGTGCTATTACACCATGATCGCATTTGTCAAAGGGTCTTGCAAAATCTGTGTATACTACACCTGCATTCTGTTTATTTTCCAGAGCATCTAAGACCATATCATAGTGGTCCAGTAGCTGCGAGAGGCAGGAGCGACCTGCTCTGAACCCATGTTGCCCAGGATTGTGTAATTGTTGGGAGTCCAAGTGGTTTGCAATCCTGCTTCTAAGAACTCTTTCAAAGATTTTTATGATGTGGGACGTTAAAGCTATTGGTCTATAATTCTTAGCTATTGTTTTGCTGCCACTTTTATGGAGTGGGGCTATATCCGTTGTTTGTAGTGACTGTGGAATCTCACCTGTGTCTAAGCTCCTTCTCCGTAGGATACTTAGGGCCTGTAAGAGGGGTTTCTTGCAGTTCTTAATGAACACAGAGTTTTCCACGAGTCTGGGCCTGGTGCTGAGTGCATGGGCATGTTGTCAATGGCTTTCTCAAAGTCTAGTGGAGTTAGGGTTATGTCAGAAATTTGGCATACATTGACAGGGTTTTGAGGCTCATTCATGAAAATTTTTTATTTGGATTGTCTATCTTTAGACAATCCAAATAATTAGTGGTTCGCTGAACACAGTCATATTGAGATTTCAGTATCTCACTCATTTCTTTGTTGTCATCTGTGTAAGATGACCCCTTGTTGCTGTGTCCCATCTCTTAAACATTTTGTTCCTATCCACCTTGTCAATTCCTCTCAGTATTTTATATGTCGTTATCATGTTTACCCTAACCCTCCCGTCTTCCAGTGTTGTCAGCTTGAATTCCCTTAACCTCTCCTCTTAGAATAAACCCCTCAGATCCGGGACTAGTCTTGTTGCAAACCTTTGTACTTTTTCTTAATTTCTAAACGTGTTTGACTAAGTGTGGGTTCCATACTGGTGCTGCATACTTCAATATGGGCCTGACGTACATGGTGTAGTGTCGTGAATGGCTCCTTACTTAGATGTCGAAACGCTATTCTCAGGTTTGACAGGCACCCATATGCCTTAGTTGATGTCCTCGGAATGATGCTCACCCCAAGATCCTTTTCTTTGAGTGAATTTTGCAGCCATTGACCTCTTCAGTGTGAGTGTGTTTGTGTGTGTGTGTGTGTGTGTACTCACCTAGTTGTGGTTGCAGGGGTCGATTCATGTGTGTGTGTGTGTGTACTCACCTAACTGTACTTACCTAATTGTGGTTGCAGGGGTCGAGACTCAGCTCCTGGCCCCGCCTCTTCGCTGTCCGCTACTGGGTCTCTGCTCTCCCTGCTCCATGAGCTTTATCATATCTTGTCTTAAAACTATGTATGGTTCCTGCCTCCACTATATCGTTCTCTAGACTATTCCACTTCCTAACTACTCTATGGCTGAAGAAGTGCTTCCTAACATCCCTTTGACTCATCTGAGTCTTCAGCTTCCAGTAGTGTCCCCTTGTGTCTGTGTTCCCTCTCTGGAACATCCTGTCACTATCTACCTTATCAATTCCCCGCAGTATTTTGTATGTCGTTATCATGTCTCCTCTAACCCTTCTGTCCTCCAGTGTTGTTAGTCCTATTTCCCTCAACCTTTCTTCATAGGGCAGTCCCCTGAGTTGTGGAACTAGCCTTGTCGCAAACCTTTGCATTTTCTCTAATTTCTTGACATGCTTGACCAGGTGTGGATTCCAGACTGGTGCTGCATACACTAGTATGGGCCTGACGTACACGGTGTACAGTGTCTTGAACGATTCCTTGTTAAGGTAACGGAACGCTAATCTTAGGTTTGCCAGTCGCCCATATGCTGCCGCGGTTATCTGGTTGATGTGTGTTTCCGGAGACGTGCTTGGCGTTATACTCACCCCAAGGTCTTTCTCCTTTGGTGAGATTTGTAGCCTTTGTCCACCTAGCCTGTACTCTGTCAGCGGTCTTCTTTGCCCTTCTCCGATCTTCATGACTTTGCATTTGGTGGGGTTAAATTCGAGAAGCCAGTTGCTAGACCAGATGTCAAGCTTGTCCAGGTCTCTTTGAAGTCCTGCTTGGTCCTCATCCGATGTGATTCTCCGCATTAATTTCACATCATCTGCGAACAGAGACACTTCTGAGTCTAACCCGTCCGTCATGTCATTCATATATTCCAAGAATAACACTGGTCCTAGGACTGACCCCTGCGGTACACCGCTCGTCACAGGCGCCCACTGTGATACCTCATCACGCACCATGACCCGTTGTTGCCTCCCTGTGAGGTATTCCCTGATCCATTCCAGTGCCCTTCCTGTTATACACGCTTGGTCTTCCAACTTCTTTACTAAACTCATATGAGGAACTGTGTCGAAGGCCTTCCTGCAGTCCAGGAAAATGCAGTCAACCCACCCTTCTCTCTCTTGCCTTACCTCTGTTACTTTATCATAGAAATCCAGGAGGTTTGTTACACAGGATTTGCCTTCCCTGAATCCGTGCTGTCTGACGTTGATTATCCTGTTCTGCTCCAGATGCTCCACCATTCTTTTCCTGATGATTTTTTCCAAGACTTTGCACACTATACACGTAAGTGACACTGGTCTATAGTTTAGTGCCTCCTTTCTGTCTCCTTTTCTAAAGATGGGGACTACGTTGGCCTTTTTCCATACCTCAGGTAGCTGCCCAGTTTCAAGTGATGTGTTGAATATTATGGTAAGTGGCACACTCAGAACCTCAGCTCCTTCCCGAAGGACCCACGTGTACTCACCTAGTTGTACTCACCTAGTTGTGGTTGCAGGGGTCGAGTCATAGCTCCTGGCCCCGCCTCTTCACTGGCCGCTACTGGGTCACTCTCCCTGCGCCATGAGCTTTATCATACCTCTTCTTAAAGCTATGTATGGAGCCTGCCTCCACTACATCACTTCCTAAACTATTCCACTTCCCGACCACTCTGTGACTGAAGAAATACTTCCTAACATCTCTGTGATTCATCTGAGTCTTCAACTTCCAACTGTGACCCCTTGTTGTTGTGTCCCATCTCTGGAACATTCTGTCTCTGTCCACTTTGTCAATTCCTCTCAGTATCTTATATGTTGTTATCATGTCCCTCCCTATCCCTCCTGTCCTCCAGTGTCGTCAGGTCGATTTTCCTTAACCTCTCCTCGTAGGACATACCCCTTAGCTCCGGGACTAGTCTTGTTGCAAAATCTTTGCACTTTCTCGAGCTTCTTCACGTGCTTGGCTAGGTGTGGGTTCCAAACTGGTGCTGCGTACTCCAGTATGGGTCTAACGTACACAGTGTACAGGGTCCTGAACGATTCTTTATTAAGATGTCGGAATGCTGTTCTTAGGTTTGCTAGGCGCCCATATGCTGCAGCAGTTATTTGGTTGATGTGCGCCTCAGGAGATGTACCTGGTGTTATACTCACCCGAAGGTCTTTTTCCTTGATTGAGGTTTGCAGTCTCTGGCCCCCCTAGGCTGTACTCCGTCTGCGGTCTTCTTTGCCCTTCCCCAATCTTCATGACTTTGCACTTGGTGGGGTTGAACTCCAGGAGCCAATTGCTGGACCAGGCTTGCAGCCTGTCCAGATCTCTCTGTAGTTCTGCCTGGTCCTCGTCCGATTGAATTCTTCTCATCAGCTTCACATCATCTGCAAACAGGGACACTTCGGAGTCTATTCCTTCCGTCATGTCGTTCACAAATACCAGAAACAGCACTGGTCCCAGGACTGACCCCTGTGGAACCCCGCTCGTCACCGGCGCCCACTCTGACACCTCACCACGTACCATGACTCGCTGCTGTCTTCCTGACAGGTATTCCCTAATCCATTGTAGTGCCTTCCCTGTTATTCCTGCCTGGTCCTCCAACTTTTGCACTAATCTCTTGTGTGGAACTGTGTCAAACACCTTCTTACAGTCCAAGAATATGCAATCTACCCACCCCTCTCTCTCTTGTCTTATTACTGTCACCCTGTCGTAGAACTCCAGTAAGTTTGTGACACAGGATTTCCCGTCCCTGAAACCATGCTGGCCATCGTTGATAAGCTCATTCCTTTCTAGGTGCTCCACCACTCTTCTCCTGACTATCTTCTCCATGACGTGTGTGTGTGTGTAGTGTGTGTGTGTGTGTGTGTGTGTGTGTGTGTGTGTGTGTGTGTGTGTGTGTGTGTGTGTGTGTGTGTGTGTGTGTGTGTGTGCATGTATTTCTTTACGTCGTCCTACCTTGGGAAAGGTTGACGTTAAAAAAATAACAGAATAAAATGATGATAACCATTATAATCTTATAATCTTATTATCATTATTAATATTTTAAGTTCTACTTTGACACTGTTTTCTAATGATCTTCTTCGGGGTAATTAACACTTAAGTAAAAAACCTGTGCTACACGAAGAACATTCATGAGACCACGTAAATGATATTTTGATGCAATAGTTTCAGTGATACCATCATACCTTTAGGGGCAGGACCTCTTTGTTGACACCGAAGAAGACTGCCATTGCTCGAGTCCAGGAGAGAAGACCGGCCACGTCACCACACACCCGCTTAGCTGTGTCCATGTCATAGTCCTCCATGTCAAAGTAGGGCTCCAGTAACTCCACCACCTCATCATTAATGGTATCCTTGGGAAAATTCTGCAGCGACAGCAGGAATGTTGTGCTCGCCATCATCTGCAGAGGCATAGTGACCAGTGTATGTAGGTTAATATGATGTTTTTATAATCTAAAGAAGCAAATACAAAGTGGGAGTTGTCACAGTTGCTTTTTGCTGATGACACTGTGCTTTTGGGAGATTCTGAAGAGAAGCTGCAGAGGTTGGTGGATGAATTTGGTAGGGTGTGTAAAAGAAGAAAATTGAAAGTGAATATAGGAAAGAGTAAGGTGATGAGGATAACAAAAAGAATAGGTGACGAAAGATTGGATATCAGATTGGAGGGAGAGAGTATGGAGGAGGTGAATGTATTCAGATATTTGGGAGTGGACATGTCGGCGGATGGGTCTATGAAGGATGAGGTGAATCATAGAATTGATGAGGGGAAAAGGGTGAGTGGAGCACTTCGGAGTCTGTGGAGACAAAGAACCTTGTCCATGGAAGTAAAGGGGAATGTATGAGAGTATAGTTATACCAACGCTCTTATATGGGTGTGAAGCATGGGTGATGAATGTTGCAACGAGGAGAAGGCTGGAGGCAGTGGAGATGTCATGTCTGAGGTCAATGTGTGGTGTGAATATAATGCAGAGAATTCGGAGTTTGGAAATTAGGAGGAGGTGCGGGATTACCAAAACGATTGTCCAGAGAGCTGAGGAGGGGTTGTTGAGGTGGTTTGGACATGTAGAGAGAATGGAACGAGACAGAGTGACTTCAGAGTGTATAAATCTGTAGTGGAGGGAAGGCGGGGTAGGGGTCGGCCTAGGAAAGGTTGGAGGGAGGGGTAAAGGAAGTTTTGTGTGCGAGGGCTTGGATTTCCAGCAAGCATGTGTGAGCGTATTTGATAGGAGTGAATGGAGGCATATGGTTTTTAATACTTGACGTGCTGTTGGAGTGTGAGCAAAGTAACATTTATGAAGGGATTCAGGGAAACCGGCAGGCCGGACTTGAGTTCTGGAGATGGGAAGTACAGTGCCGGCACTCTGAAGGAGGGGTGTAAATGTTGCAGTTTTATAACTGTAGTGTAAAGCACCCTTCTGGCAAGACAGTGATGGAGTGAATGATGATGAAAGTTTTTCTTTTTCGGGCCACCCTGCCTTGGTGGGAATCGGCCGATGTGTTAATAAAAAAAAAAAATGAAGAGGTTGGGGAGTTGCTTACCTTGATACTCTGAGTCATTACTTCTGGTAACTTTGGAGTATACCGTGCCAGAATCATGGAGAAATAACACTGAACTACTGACAAGGCAGGAAACTATTTTTTTTACACTGGTAACGAATCATGGTGTAGTACTGAAGGAGGGATACCTTGAAAATTCAAAGTCGGTGAAAAGCAAGAGCGATATTACCTTAAGGCTTTCAGGCCAAGAAGGCTTGGGGCAGGGGGCAATAGAATCTGGCTTGACGGGCTGAAGGTGCCGTTGGAAGAGAATAAGTACAGAATCCATTATTCTCATGATGAGGTGCGGTGGCCGACCCAGCTTCCGTATCGTGGCTAAAACATGGTGAACAATTGTTTAAACATTACCAAAAACCTCAGAGAACAATGTAATGCTATCATATAATATCAACATACGTTATCGCAATGGCATTAAGTTATTAAATATTGCAAAGAACCTCACATTGTAATATACAGGATTATAATGGAAGTAAGATAATGTTTGAATTATAGAACAATCAATGAATATGAAGACAGATATACTGTATAAACATTAAGAATCATAGTTGTAATATGGAACTCAACAAGGACCAACAGTAAGCAGGAACAGTGGAGGTATTTCCTTCACTTTGCAGTCCTAGTTAAGTATCCCTATATGGCATCACTCCACCCACCTGTGTATCAACACATCACCCCACCCACCTGTGCGTCAACACATCACCCCACCCACCTGTGCGTCAACACATCACCCCACCCACCTGTGCGTCAACACATCACCCCACCCAACTGTGCGTCAACACATCACCCCACCCACCTGTGCGTCAACACATCACTCCACCCACCTGTGCGTCAACACATCACCCCACCCACCTGTGCGTCAACACATCACACCACCCACCTGTGCGTCAACACATCACCCCACCCACCTGTGCGTCAACACATCACCCCACCCACCTGTGCGTCAACACATCACCCCACCCATCTGTGCGTCAACACATCACCCCACCCATCTGTGCGTCAACACATCACTCCACCCACCTGTGCGTCAACGCATCACTCCACCCACCTGTGCGTCAACACCACCCCACCCACCTGTGCGTCAACGCATCACTCCACCCACCTGTGCGTCAACGCATCACTCCACCCACCTGTGTGTCAACACCACCCCACTCACCTGTGCGTCAACACATCACTCCACCCACCTGTGCGTCAACACATCACCCCACCCACCTGTGCATCAACACATCACCCCACCCACCTGTGCATCAACACATCACCCCACCCACCTGTGCATCAACACATCACCCCACCCACCTGTGCGTCAACACATCACCCCACCTACCTGTGCATCAACACATCACCCCACCCACCTGTGCATCAACACATCACCCCACCCACCTGTGTGTCAACACATCACTCCACCCACCTGTGCGTCAACGCATCACTCCACCCACCTGTGCGTCAACACCACCCCACCCACCTGTGCGTCAATACATCACTCCACCCACCTGTGCGTCAACGCATCACTCCACCCACCTGTGCGGCAACACATCACTCCACCCACCTGTGGGTCAACACATCACCCCACCCACCTGTGCATCAACACATCACTCCACCCACCTGTGCATCAACACATCAATCCACCCACCTGTGCATCAACACATCACCCCACCCACCTGTGCATCAACACATCACCCCACCCACCTGTGCGTCAACACATCACTCCGCCCATCTGTGCATCAACACATCACCCCACCCACCTGTGCGTCAACACATCACCCCACCCACCTGTGCGTCAACACATCACACCACCCACCTGTGCATCAACACATCACCCCACCCACCTGTGCGTCAACACATCACTCCACCCACCTGTGCGTCAACACATCACCCTACCCACCTGTGCGTCAACACATCACTCCACCCACCTGTGCGTCAACACATCACTCCACCCACCTGTGCGTCAACACATCACCCCACCCACCTGTGCGTCAACACATCACCCCATCCACATGTGCGTCAACACATCACCCCACCCACCTGTGCATCAACACATCACCCCACCCACCTGTGCATCAACACATCACCCCACCCACCTAGTTAGTTAGTTTGATATCTTTATTATGCACCCCATACCCATCCTGTGGGCGGTAGTCAAAAGATTACAGAGGTACATAATGGGTCCAGGGACTGGACCTCAAAGTTTGATGGCTGAGCAAGTTACAAAGGTAATGAACTCAGATGGTCACAATCATGACAAGTTACAAAGGTATTTGCAGATTACAGAGGTATATATAGGGTCCAGAGACTGGGCCCCAAAGTTTTGATAGCTGAACAAGGTACAATGGTAATTAATTCACTAGTTACAAGGTAATGAATCATGTAAGTAAATTTACTTACGTCTGTACATGGTTGCACTCATGAACACATCACCCCACCCACCTGTGCGTCAACACATCACCCCACCCACCTGTGTGTCAACACATCACCCCACCCACCTGTGCGTCAACACATCACTCCACCCACCTGTGCGTCAACACATCACTCCACCCACCTGTGCGTCAACACATCACTCCACCCACCTGTGGGTCAACGCATCACTCCACTCACCTGTGCGTCAACACATCACCCCACCCACCTGTGCGTCAACACATCACCCCACCCACCTGTGCATCAACACATCACCCCACCCACCTGTGCATCAACACATCACCCTACCCACCTGTGCGTCAACACATCACTCCACCCACCTGTGCGTCAACGCATCACTCCACCCACCTGTGCGTCAACATATCACCCCACCCACCTGTGCGTCAACACATCACTCCACCCACCTGTGGGTCAACGCATCACTCCACCCACCTGTGCGTCAACGCATCACTCCACCCACCTGTGCGTCAACGCATAACTCCACCTAACTGTGCATCAACGCATTACACCACCTACCTGTGTGTCAACACATCACACCACCCACCTGTGAGTCAACACATCACCCCACCCAACTGTGCGTCAACACCCACCCTGTGAGTCAACACATCACCCCACCCACCTGTGAGTCAACGCATCCCTCCACCCACCTGTGAGTCAACGCATCACTCCACCCACCTGTGAGTCAACGCATCACTCCACCCACCTGTGAGTCAACGCATCACTCCACTCACCTGTGAGTCAACGGATCCCTCCACCCACCTGTGCGTCAACGCATTACACCACCCACCTGTGCGTCAGTGCATAACTCCACCCACCTGTGCATCAACGCATAACTCCACCAACCTGTGCGTCAACGCAGCGTCAAAAGATTCTAATGCAGTCAAATATTATCAGTGAGGATTTGAAGTGAATCAGAATAACTATCGTAATGGCACTAAAATTCCAATTTCGTCAAAATATTGCAAGTTAAGACACAGCCACTGAGATATAAAACATAAGAAAGAAGGAACACTGCAGCAGACCTACTGGCCCATACTTGGCAAGTCTTTCTCTTTTAATAGCTGGTCAAGGTCTTAGCCTCTATCACCCTACTCGACAGATTGTTATTTCTGGTTCTTACTTATGCACATTGAAGGAATTTTGAAGCCAAGATGCAGAGGCATCCTCTTGCTAGCTCAGACCCCTCAAGGGAGGTTCCTCCACGCTGGTGAAGGGCTCTTGATTAAAAAAAAATTGGACCTGTGTTCCAGTTCCTTGAATCGAGTCTGAATGTTTTCCATTCTCCAAAGCGCTGTGACCCATACGGGTTTAGAGCTCCCACATGAGTGTAATGTAATAACGTTATCTCAGAGAGATCAGTATACAAAAATCCACCAGCGTATTAACCCTTTGGGGGTCGACAGGCCTTCTCAGGAAAGTGTTCCTGGGGTCGAAATTTTGGAAAAAAATTAATTTTTTTACGAAATGATAGAGAATCTTTTTCCGATCATAACCCACCAAAATTATGAGAAATTTGATCGAAAACTAACGAATTATGCTTCGCAAGTTGTGCAGCCATGACATTACGCATCGACGATTTTGCCCACTTTGAGCCCTATTTTCGACAAATTCCAATGTGTCAGTCTCCTAAAATTATAGCTATTTCACTAGATCTCCATTTCGTCTATCGATTGCGTACATGAAACCGCCTATTTACCAATTTCATCTACCCAAAATAGTGGTCAGAAATGGAAATTTTCCATTTCACACAAATTTCAAACGATGCCAATTTCAAAATAGGGTCCAGAGTAAACAAGGCAGACATTCCTGGCACTAAAATAACATGTTCTCTGTTCATTAGTCACGTCTCCAGGCCCCTGTTCCTTTACTTTTGCTTTTTCATTTTGAATTTTTATTCTCACAAAAATAGAAGATTTACTGTTATGTATATAACTGCATCATTGTAAAAATGGTATAAATAATATCAGAGCACTTGTGCATGAATATAAGACTCGCCAGTGTATGTGTATTGAGGCATGGTGTGATTTGTTTACTCTTGAACATCGTCAAAAATCAAACATTTTCACTACTTTGAGCTCAATTTCAAGGTACTTGTCATTGTCATACCAATCAAAATCATCTCAATTTCTGTAATATATTTTCCATTCTATCAAATGAGACCAAGAAAACGAGAATACATCAATAAAAACTATACGAAAATCGACGCAAAGTCGCTGTTTTAATCGAAAAACGGTCAGAGTTTTTTTCACTCATTATGCAGTGTACTGCAGGATTTTTTATATGGGCACACTGACCACACGACCCATTCTTTCATATGTGCTACCAGACGTTTTCTGCTTAAATTGTGGCCCAGAATTTGGGCGTACTAGTCGGCACCAACCCCTGCTCGTAAACGTACTAGTACGGCACCGACCCCCAAAGGGTTAAGTATGAAGGATCCTAGAAATTGTGTTATCAAGTTATGAGAGTCGAAGTGTGACGCTGGTGGGACGACCAACTCAAATTATCCCCTCAAAACCACTGCAATTTTTAAAGATTTTCATTCCAAAAGGCAAAATTGGTATAATAAAACTTATTGAATCTATAATAAAGTCTGATCTTCCTTTGAGGAAAACACATCAGCACTAAAAATTTAACCAGCTATTGTACAGAATCTAGAAAAAAAATTGCCTCTATACAATCTAAACCCCAAGAAAGGTTTCATGCATTTTCTAGCTTAATATCTTTATTATGCACCCCATACCCATCCTGTGGGTGGTAGTCAAAAGATTACAGAGGTACATAATGGGTCCAGGGACTGAACCACAAAGTTTTGATAGCTGAACAAGTTAGTGATAATGAACTATTTACTATTTAGGTAAATGTTGCTATTTTGACTTAAATAGCAACGCTCTTCTTGCCGAATAAGACAAGCGAAAATTTGTGTATGCAATAATTTCGCAAAAATCATTCTGAACCTAACGAAAAAAAAATCTCATTGTGTTTGTTTATTAAATTACTGTAAACTTATCTAAAATATTTCGTTTATTATAATAAGGTTAGGTAAGTTTTCTAAGGTTCTTTTAGTACAAAATTATGAATTTTTGCATTAACATATATTAAAAAAAAAAAATATCTTTAAACGTATAAGAGAAAATTTTAGAAATGACTTAATTTTAAATGAGTTCTTGCTAACTGACCATTTTTACCTATTCGGCATATTTATATATGGTCACAATCGTAATGAGTTATTTATATAGACATGAATTAGGACTCCCAGTATTGAGGTAGAGGCGGCTGGGCTTGAGGAGCACAGGGATACCTTTCTGGGATCGATGAGAGACTGAAATATATCTAGTTTACACTAAAGTATTCCTAGATTTAAATAACGTTTCATTAATTTATTAGCACAACTGTTGGTTTCATTTGTTGTTCTGTTAGAAGGAAGTTGGTAAACAGTTTCACACTTTGATAAACACTTCATATACATGTATTTGAGTTAATAAAACTGAACTATGACACCAGCGTGAGTTAACATTGTAGCGTCACCATGAACACAGGTTAGGTAAGGTTGGTCACGAAACAGGACAAGTGTCTTAGTCATATGATGACCCACCGCTGGAGCTTTTGGTCATCTGACCAAGGCCTTCCGCTGGCTTACCGGTCCACACTTTTAAAAATTAGGGTTATAAAGATCACAAAAGTGTAATAAATCTGTGGAAATTATCATTATCAGTAAAATATCTATTGTGTTTATGTTGCCATATAAATTATAAACATCGGAAGATCAATAAGCTTAACTGACTATTGTAAAAGTACTTATGTTAACTGACACAAGTAGGACTTAAAAATACATCGAAACAGCATAAAAATTCAATTAAATGAGCGACTTAAGAACTAAATTTAACAGAAGCAAGATAATGTGTTTGAAAAAGAACTGACCAATATGCGCAGGTTTAATGGTATTGAGAGCAGCTTCTGCCTCCTCCAGGGCAGGACGAGCTGCCTCTAGCTTCTCCTCTGCCAGGGACTTGTCCTTGGCGATGTCGTTAACAAGTGCTTGAGCTTTATCTCGTACCTTCTCTACCTCCTCCTTGATCGTCTCTGCTTCCTCGGCTCGACGAGTCACTTCTTCCAAGATCTTGGAGAGAATACAAACTCTATTAAGCCTTGTTGCTCTTCATCTAGAACTGAGTAAATGACGTTCGTGTTACTGTAACAAGTAAGTTGTAATATAAGCATATGGCAGAAACTGACAACTGTCACAAATGAATGAGTTTTGACTGTTAGTGCAGGAAGGAGAGGGTACAGTGTCTTGAATGACTCTTAAGTGTTGAAACGCTCTTAGGTTTGCCAGGCGCCTATATGCTGCAGCAGTTATTTGGTTGATGTGCGCCTCTGGAGATGTGCTCGGAATGATACTCACCCCAAGATCCTTTTCCTCGAGTAAGGTTTGTAGCCTTTGCCCCCCCCCCCCTAGTATGTACTCTGCAGTCTTCCTTGACCTTCCCCAATCTTCATGACTTTGCACTTGGTGGGGTTCAAATCCAGGAGCCATTTGTTGGACTAGGTTTACAGCTTGTCTAGATTCCTTTGTAGTCCTATCTGATTCTCATTCAATTGAATTCTCCGCATTAGCTTCATATCGTCTGCAAACAGGGACACCACTGAATCTATTCCTTCTGCCATGTCATTCATATATACCAGAAACAGCACTGGCCCTAGGATGGACCTTTGTGGAACCTCGCTCGTCACGGGGGCCCACTTTGACACCTCATCACGTAACATCACTCGTTGTTTTCTTCCTGTCAGGTATTCACTGATCCATTGCAATGCTTTTCCTGTTATTTCTGCCTCCTCCTCTAGCATTTCCATTAATCTCTTGTGCGGAACTGTATCGAAACCCTTCTCACAATCCAAGGAAATGCAATCTACCTATCCTTCTCTCAACTATCTTACTTCCGTTACCTTGTCATAAAACTCCAGTAGGTTTGTGACACAGGATTTCCCATCCCTGAAACCGTGCGCGTTATCGTGTATAAGCTCATTCCTTTGTAGGTGCTCCACCACTCTTCTGATAATCTTCTCCATGACTTTACATACTATACATGTCATTGACACTGGTCTGTAGTTTAATGCTGCCTGTCTGTCTCCTTGTGTGTGTGTGAACAACTTTGTTATCAATAACCTCGTGAATTGAGTAGCTTTATTACGTGTTTAACTGTGAATTATTTTCATAACATTAGGACTGTTTTTTCATCACTTACCTGATATATAGTAAATATTTTTAAACATATTTATCCTTTGATTATAAAACAATACCTTTTGTGCTTTCTCCGACGCGATGGCCAACTCCTCTTCCATGACGGAGAGTTCTTCCCTTAGTCTTTCCACTGCCAGCGATGCCTCCTGCAACTTGTCCAACCCTGAGGTCATCCTGGTTGCAGACTCTCCGATCTCATCTCGCTTTTCGCTGTAAATCTTCTTATAAATACTGATGAATGACAAGAACGACTTTGGGGTGACGTGAGCTGCACGACGGTACCTGAGTACGTTGAAATATTTCACATAAAGAATGGCACCAAGTCTTATTCATGTTACAGATATTGTAAATTAAATAAAGAACAATGTCTCTGCTTTGTATAACTATGCACGTAAGACAAATCTGCAAATGTCTACACCTTCATAAACATCTAGTATAGATATTTCCACATATCAAAACATCCGTCATAATATCATCATTTAAGGTCGATGCACATATCTGCGTTAAGTACTTTAAGTTGTATGAAGTAAAACAAGTATCACGGAACAGTATTCACAGGAACACCCGATTTGCAAACCTGCTGTATGCATACAACTACACTTGGTGAGAGAGCCCCTGAGAGAGCCCCTGAGAGAGCCCCTGAGAGAGCCCCTGAGAGAGCCCCTGAGAGAGCCCCTGAGAGAGCCCCTGAGAGAGCCCCTGAGAGAGCCCCTGAGAGAGCCCCTGCCTCAGAGTACAAGTGCCCGGTTAATACCTCTCAACAACGCGTGGACCGGTAATAACATATCAAACCAGTGAGGATTCTTAACTGTGAAATAGTCTCTCACTGTCAGAATTAACAGAGAGAGAGAGAGAGAGAGAGAGAGAGCGGGGGGAGAGAGGGGAGAGAAAGAGAGAGAGAGAGAGAGATGTTTGCAAGACAAGACTATTTTTACTGAAATGTTAAGCAGTTTCAAAGTTTTTTTTATTTATAACTGTTATTTATAGTGAATCTGGGTATTTCTTTCTTTCCATTCATAATGTTATTTAAAGGGTTTTAATGTTAACTTTCTGCAAAGAAAGTGTCAAGCAAGTGACTCCTCGTTCACTTCGATTGAAACTGACCAAATTTTAAGTGAAAATGAGAACTAGATTTTTAAACGATAATATAAGGATAATATATTTTGCCTTGTAATGAGCCGGAGTGGAGTGAATGTTGAGCTGGGGTGGAGTGAATGTTGAGCTGGGGTGGAGTGAATGTTGAGCTGGGGTGGAGTGAATGTTGAGCTGGGATGGAGTGAATGTTGAGCTGGGGTGGAGTGAATGTTGAGCTGGGTTGGAGTTAATGTTGAGGAAGGGTTGAGTGAATGTTGAGCAAGGGTAGGGTGAATGTTGAGCAAGGGTGGAGTGAATGTTGAGCGGGGGTGGAGTGAATGTTGAGCCGGGGTGGAGTGAATGTTGAGCTGGGATGGAGTGAATGTTTAGACGGGGTGGAGTGAATTTTGAGCAAGGGTGGAGTGAATGTTGAGCAAGGGTAGAGTGAATGTTGAGCTAGGGAAAAGTGAATGTTGATCTGGGGTGGAGTGAATGTTGAACAAGGGTGGGGTGAATGTTCAGACGGGGTGGAGTGAATGTTGAGCAAAAGGGGGGTGAATGTTGAGCCGGGGTGGAGTGAATGTTGAGCCAGGGTGGAGTGAATGTTGAACAAGAGTGGAGTGAATGTTGAGCGGGGGTGGAGTGAATGTTGAGTCGGGGTGGACTGAATGTTGAGCCGGGGTGGAGTGAATGTTGAGCTGGGATGGAGTGAATGTTGAGCAGGGATGGAGTGAATGTTGAGCTGGGGTGGAGTGTATGTTGAGCTAGGGTGGAGTGAATGTTGAACAAGGGTGGGGTGAATGTTCAGACGGGGTGGAGTGAATGTTGAGCAAAGGTGGAGTGAATGTTGAGCAAAGGTGGAGTGAATGTTGAGCAAAGGTGGAGTGAATGTTGAGCAAGGGTGGAGTGAATGTTGAGCAAGGGTGGAGTTAATGTTGAGCTGGGGTGGAGTGAATGTTGAGCTGGGATGGAGTGAATGTTGAGCAGGAATGGAGTGAATGTTGAGCTGGGGTGGAGTGAATGTTGAGGAGGGGTGGAGTTAATGTTGAGGAAGGGTGGGGTGAATGTTGAGCAAGGGTGGAGTGAATGTTGAGCAAGGGTGGAGTGAATGTTGAGCAAAGGTGGAGTGAATGTTGAGCAAGGGTGGAGTGAATGTTGAGCAAGTGTGGGGTGAATGTTGAGCAAGGGTGGAGTAAATGTGCAGACGGGGTGGAGTGAATGTTCAGACGGGGTCGAGTGAATGTTGAGCGAAGGTGGAGTGACTGTTGAGCAAAGGTGGAGTGAATGTTGAGCAAGGGTGGAGTGAATGTTGAGCTGGGGTGGAGTGAATGTTGAATCACGGTGGGTGAATGTTGAGCCGGGGTGGAGTGAATGTTGAGCCAGGGTGGAGTAAATGTTAAGCCAGGGTGGAGTGAACGTTGAGCCGGGGTGGGTAAATGTTGAGTTGTATGATTTACAAATTATTATAAAAACCTTGGTTATTTGCTCAGAAAGTAGACATTAAACTTTGCTAACTTCCTCATTAATTCACTACAATATTTATCAGTATCTTAACAATTTATGATAAATACAAATTTACTGGCGGCCTGAGTAATTTATTGCCATTCAAGATTTTATCAAGTAATAATCTGTAAGTCACAACATATTTTGATAAAAACCGAAAATGCTACTGTTAAACCAAAAACCTGTTTGGTTTATCCTTGGCTGGAAGGGGTGTGTTCACTGACCTCTGGAAGTAGTCTGTACAGAGCTGTGCTACATGGTCATGGATGGTACCCATGCCCTTCACTAAGCTGTTCTTCACCTCTGAGGTGCTGATGATCTCGTATCTCTTAAGGTAGTGCTGTGCCACTGCCACCAGCGCTTCCTTTGGCCATGGCTGGAACCAGTCAATGGTACAGCCACTGATCAGCCCTGGAAACCTCATTGCGCGACTCCTGAACTTTTCCCCCACCTGAGGATGTTGGAGGTCATCATCAGATGGAATACCATGCTATCACACTCCTCCAAGTTAATTCAACATGTAAACTTATTAAATATTTATTATTAAATTCAATATCAGTTAAAATTTGTTAAATCGGCAAACTGTGCTTGCATATTCTACTTTGTGCAAAAAGACACTTATGTATAGTTCAGGACATTTATTAAAGGAAGCGTTCCGCCACTTGTGGCTTCTTCAGTCCTGATACAGAGATAACTAAGAACGAGTATATATAGTGGCAGGAGTCAGGCGGTAAGCTGAGAGACGGTAGTAATAGCAAGAGTGGTACTAGTAGTAGTGGTGGTAGTAGTAGTAGCAGCAGTAGTACTAGTAGTAGCAGTGGTACTAGTAGTAGTAGTGGTATTATTAATAGTTGTAGTAGCAGCAGTGTTACTAGTAATAGTGGTGGTAGTAGTAGAAGTAGTAATGGTAGTAGTAGTGGTGGTATTATTAATAGTTGTAGTAGCAGCAGTGGTGGTAGTAGTAGTGGTGGTAGTAGTAGAAGTAGTAATGGTAGTAGTAGTAGTTGTGGTAGTAGTAGTAGCAGCAGTAGTAGTAGTAGTAATAATAGTAGTAAAACCAGTAGTAGCAGCAGCGGTGGTACTAGTAGTAGTAACATTTGTAGCAGCAGCAGTGGTACTAATAGTAGTAATATTAGTAGTGGTAGTAGTAATAGTAGTAGAGGTAGTACTAGTAGTAGAAGAAGTAGTAGTACTAGTAGAAGAAGTAGTAGTACTAGTAGAAGTAGTAGTACTAGTAGAAGAAGTAGTAGTACTAGTAGAAGAAGTAGTAGTACTAGTAGAAGAAGTAGTAGTACTAGTAGAAGAAGTAGTAGTACTAGTAGAAGTAGTAGTACTAGTATAATTGTGGTGAGAGCTTACAGAATTTCCAGTCCAGAGTTCCTCGAGGAAGAATGTACATATATCACACACTCATTCAGTTACACTCCCCCCTACACTTCTACGTGATTACAGGAAAGTGCCAGTGTGCCACACACATCCTTAACAAAACTAATACTAATCCAGTTGAAGAAAAGCCTCCCAGTTACATAGTTTTACTGGTCAACGAAGTTGCAACTAACGTCTCTAAAAAATCTTGACAGAAAACGTGTTAAAATATCTACCAGCTCTACAAATACTGTTAAAAGCCTAGTGAAAAAAAATAACAAGATTGACGCTTGGACTAGCGCAGGAGTATATACAGTACCATGTGGGGGATGCGACAAAATATATGTAGGGGAAACAGCGAGATCTCAGAGCGCCTGCAACAGTGATGACTGCAGAAACGCGTGTGTTCAACACACACCTCTCATGAGGTGTCCAACAGGGACGATGCTGGACACCTCATGAAGTTCAGTGAGGCTAGCAATATAAAGGCTGCAGTAATTGCTATCAGTAACACTATCCAACAAAAATCCGGAAGTTACACTGTATCCAAATTGCTGATCAAAAAGATATTACCAATTCTAGAGTCTGCTTTAACATGATGTTGACAGGTCCTTCTCAAGACCAACCCATCTCACTACTACTACCACCCTCTCGTAGCTTACCCCCTGACTCCTGCCACTATATACACTCGTTCTTGATTATTTCTGTATTAGGACTCGAGAAGTCACTCGTGGCGAAACGTTTCCTTTAATAAATGTCCTGAACTGTACACAAGTCTTTTTCTACATCTTGTCAGTGTCATCATACCATTTTTCATATTCTATCTTTTTTATTATATTTTATTTACAACATACAAAACACTCATTTCATTTACTCATATATATTAACACATCATCAGATAATATTCGTCTACTAGAACTAAAAGTATAAAGAACTAGAGAATGAACTGTACTGCATTGTGTATGACCAGAGGTGTACAGTAAACCTTGATTACCTGGGCATTGAAGGATATCTGGGGGAGCGCTAAACCCGTAGGGATTATAGAGCGTCTGTGGGGAGGGGGTGGAAGGCATTCAGGCTTAATTCAGGGACAACACAGATCCAGTTCCTTAGATCAAGAGCCCCAGCGTCAAGGAATTCCCTTGGGAGAATTTCTGTGGCAAATATATATGCAAGGGATGGGGTACATCTCTCTGGTGCAGGGGTTGTAGCATTAGCCACCTCGATCGAGGGGGCCATTGCTGACTTGTCCAGGACTTTAAACTGATAGAATATAGAGCTATGGGTGTGTGTGGGAAACAATCAGGTTGCAGCACTTGGGTTGAAAACAGCAGATATTATCAGGATACCTCAGGGATATGTTTAAAAAATATTATTAATAATAAAGTTGCTAGTAAATGCAAATCAACTGGTCAACAAAGAGAAATGGTAAAGGGCAGTGAGTTATCAACTCTAAAGATTTACTATACTAATAGTAGGAGTGTAAGAAATAAGATAAATGAACTAAGATTAATCGCATGTGCAGGTAGCATAGATATTATTGCTATAATGGAGACATGGTTCAACCTGAAAGATAGAGAAATGCCTTCTGAATGCCACATACAAAGATACAAACTATTCCACACTGATAGGGTCAATAGGAAGGGTGGTGGAGTGGCGATGTATGTCAGAAATAATTTGAATTGTTGCATTAGACAAGATATAAAATTAGAAGCGTCAGAGACAGAATCTGTTTGGCTACAGTTTCTTGAGGGTCGTGAAAAAATAATTTTGGGTGTGATTTATAGGCCCTCAAACCTTGATAGGGAGTGCAGTAAGCTTCTTTGGGATGAAATTCATAAGGCATCTAGATATGAAAATGTTGTGTTAATGGGAGATTTTAACTTTAAACAAATTTATTGAAGCGATGTGACAGGAAATCTGGCGTCTAGTGATTTTCGTGATATGATTCAGAATTGCTTTTTAAAACTTTTTGTGACAGAACCAACTAGAAAAAATAACCTACTTGACATGGTTCTTGCCAACAAGGAATCACTAATTAATAATCTTGGGGTTAATGATGAGCTTGGGGAAAGTGATCACAAATCACTCAGTTTCAATATATCATGGAATTTTTTTTTTTTACATTTTATTAGTTTCCAATAAATATACATTTATAAGTCATAAACATGCAAAATACATGTTGCAAATTATACAACAGCAATTCCTTGGTTAAACAGTGAAAATATCGAAAATATCAGAAAACTATGCCCTAAAACCCTTACCTCTACCACCAGTGAACTCTTGTCCCCTTTCCCCTAATAAATAAATAGAGTCCACAAAACATAAACCCAAATAATGAAATACAGTCCACCATAACATATTCTCTATTCCTAAGGATATACAGTGATTACTCATTGACGACTGCAAATAAATTTTACAGTGCACAAAAATAAAATTACATTTTATAGTTCCGAAACGTTCAATAATTACATGGTACAAATTGCGCAACAGCAATTTCCTTTAATAAGCTATGCATATATCAGTAAAACATACCCCTAACCATTTATCTACAATTAGTGAACTCCTGTCCCCTTCCCCCTTATGCTTGATACAGAGTCCACAAAAACCATAAACCCAAATAATGCCATACCAAGTTCACAATAACATTAGCTCTAGTTCTAATGCTATGCTGTTAACTGCAAATAAAATGTACAGTGTGCACAGATAACAAATAACAAAACCCCAAGAATGATACATAGTCCACAATAACAGTGACTAGTACTAATACTATGCAGTGAAGACTGCAAATAAAATTTACCGTGAGCACAAAATAATCCTACCACACAATGTTTCCAGCCTCCTGAACTCCACGGAGACTACTACCCTTGTTTCAGTACCATCTCTGTACTCGGAATTACCCAGTGTTACGGGTATACCCTTGACCAACATTTTATATTGTGTGTATTTTTATCATAATGGTATATTGGAGATATTTTATAGTATTAGTTGATTTAGCTATGTTGTAGGTAGGATGTTACATTTTACTGTGGTGTTCATGTAGTGTGAGACCACTAGTCATACTGCCGGGTACCTGTTTAGGAAGTGGCCGGTCTCCCCTCCCTCAGTCACGTGACCTACATGACGTCGTTTCATCAAACATTGACGATCGTCAGTAGGTTCACACATCCACTCCTGACCAGGAGTAGGTTCACTGACTTTCACAAGAGTAGTCATACGCTCTTTGGAGTAGGCTTGGGAAGTTATTCCACCTTTAAGAGGGTTTGTTAAGTCCCTAGTATGGTTTGAAAATTGTCTATTCATCCACGACTTACGGTGATAGCTTGTATTAGCAGAGCTTTGGTCAGTATTCTGAATTATTGTCTCAAGAAAATGTATTTGATGTTTCAATTGATATTTTATACTTCTCTGGCTTTATTGAGGCAATAGTCTCAGTTATTGTATTGCGAAACGTTAATGTAAAATATTATTTGTATAAAACTCATGTCATTGAGTATGATTATTGTACAGAAACAAGTAAAGTCATAGGTCGACTGTTTTCGAATAAAGTTTATCATGATGTATTACACTGCAATAGAGATAACTTTATACCATACACTGAATAATTATATGAATTCTTTTATATTAAATTTCTCAAATTTTACTTGCTTGGGTCAAACTCCTAAAAATTACCCTAATACTATAATGATTTTCTCTAACGATGAAACAATCAAAGCTTAATTAAATAACTTGTTACGACGGGGCAAAACAGGCTAATAAATGAGGCCCTGATCGTAACACCCAGATAACTACAATCAAGTCTCCGTTACTGACTTCCACTTTGCCGATTTCACAGGTCTGCCAAATTACCCGGGTAGGTTGAACTGGAATGACTTGACTATGGGGCAAGTAGGTGGTGATGGCTGCCAATATGACGATTTTGAGAGCATAGTTCTAGCTGCACAGACAACTTATGTTCCAAATAGAGAAATTAGATCACGCAAAAATGATCCAAAATGGGTAAAGGATTAAAACACCTAATTGGTTAAAAGAGAGAGGCATATATAGGCGAATCAAAGAGGAGAGGGGTACTTAAGAAATCAATATATTCAATTAAAGCATGAAATAAAAAAGGGAATAAAGAAAACAAAAAGGGATTATGAGGCTATAGTCGAAAGGGATTCGAAGAGTAACCCCAAAGGGTTTCTTTCAGGTATACAGAAGTAAGATTTGGGAAAAGATAGGCCCACTCAAAAGTCACTCAGGTCAGCTCACCGACAGTGATAAGGAAATGTGTAAAAATGTTAACACTTATTTGCTCTCAGTTTTTACGCAGGAAGATACTAGTGAAATTCCAGAAATAATAAACTATGCTGAACAGAACAATGATAAGTTATGCACGATCCAAGTCACTAGTGACATGGTTCTCAGACAAATAGATAAATTAAAACCTAACAAATCCCAGGGCCCTGATAACTGTTTGCAAGGGCTTTAAAGGAATGTTAGGCAGAATTTAGTGAACCTTTGGTTAGTCTGTTCAACATATCTCTACGAATTGGCATAGTACTAGTTAAGTGGAAAATGGCAAATGTGATACCTATCGACAAAGCAGGTGACAGGTCCTTATTAACTTTGAACTACAGACCAATAAGCATAACCTCCATAGTGGGAAAATTGATTGAATCTATAATTGCCGAGGCTATTCGTGGCCATCTTGAAAGACATAAATTGATTAATGAATCTCGGTAGTCAGCACGGTTTTACAGAAGGGCGTTCCTGCCTTACGAGCTTACTAAATTTTTTCACTAAGGTATTTGAGGAGGTAGATCATAGTAATGAATATGGTATTGTGTATATGGACTTCACTAAGGCTTTTGACAGAGTCCCACATCGGAGACTATTGAGGAAAGTCGAGGCACACGGAATAGGAGATTTTTTTTCCTGAATAAAGGCGTGGCTGACAGGCAACAGAGAGTTTGGATAAGCGGGGAGAAATCAGAGTGGGGAAGCGTCACAAGCAGTGTTCCACAGGGGTCAGTGTTGAGCCCCTTGTTGTTCACAATTTACATAAACGATATAGATGAGGGTATAAATAGCGATATAAGCAAGTTTGCCGATGATACGAAAATAGGCCGTCGAATTCATTCTGATGAGGACACTAGAGAGCTCCAGGATGATCTGAATAAACAAGTGCAGTGGTCGGTGAAGTGGCAGATGCAGTTTAATATAGACAAATGCAAAGTTCTAAGCGTCGGAAAGATAAATAAACTAAATAATGTAAATCATAATATCTCTGATTGCAAAAAAAGATTTGATAGTTCTGGTTAGCAGTAATCTAAAGCCCAGACAACAGTGAGTAAGTATTCGCAATAAAGCGAACAGAATTCTTGGCTTCATATCAAAAAGTATAACAGGAGTCCGCAGGTTATTCTTCAACTCTGTATATCCTTGGTTAGGCTTTATTTAGTTTATGCTGCACAGTTCTGGTCGCCGTATTACAGAATGGATATAAATACACTGGAAAACGTACAAAGTAGGATGACAAAGTTGATCCCAGGTATCAGAAATCTTCCCTATGAGGACAGACTGAGGGCCCTGAATCTGCACTCTCTAGAAAGGTGTAGAATTAGGGGGGATATGATTGAGGTGTATATGTACATGAAAAAATGGGAATAAATAAAAGGAATGTAAATAACGTGCTAAAAATATCTAACCAAGACAGGACTCGCAGCAATGGTTTCAAGTTGGAAAAAATTAGATTCAGAAAAGATATAGGAAAGCACAGGTTTGGTAATAGAGTTGTGGATGAGTGGAACAAACTCCCGAGTACCGTCATAGAAGGTAAAACTTTGTGAAGTTTTAAAAATAGGTTAGATAAATACATGTGTGGGTGGGTGTGAGTTGGACCTTCCTCGCATGGACCAGTAGGCCTGCGGCAGTGCTCCTTCTTTCTTATGCTCTTACGAATTTCGTTCCGTAGAAGTTTACCGCATTCCCTATCAAGGTAAATCACACCCAAGATTAGATTTTCACGACCCTTGAGAAACTGTAGCCAAACAGATTCAGTGTCAATTTTCACATTTTGTCTAATGCAACAATTTAAATTATCTCTGACATACATCGCCACTCCACCACCTTTTCTAATGACCCTATCGAATAATTTATATCCTAGTATACGACAGAAGGGATTTCTCTATTTTTCAGGTTGAACCACGTCTCTGTTATAGCAATAATATCCGTGATTCCTTAACATGCAATTATCTTAACTCATCCATCTAGTATCGTATGCTTCCACTATTGGTATAGTATACCTTAAGGGATGAGTGATTTTCGAGTGATAAAAAAATTGAAATCGAAAAATTATGGAAGAAAATGTTTTACCAAAAAATAGTGCATAATTCTGGCAACATGTTGATGCAATCGGCTTGTTTCTATCATATTTCTAAGTATGTTTTTACTAAAAAGTAATTTTTTTGTTCTTGCTGTTAGCAAGAGGACTTGTTGGCAATTAGTCAGTTTTTTTTTTACCCACAAAATTGCGATTTTTATGATTGTTTCACTTGAAATACACTACATGGCAACTTCTGTGAGGAGTAGAGTCGGAGAGCGCAGTGAAGTACTGGCTCAGTAACTTCAGGGCTTCCAATAAGGATGGTTGGGTATATCGCTCCGAGAGTTGGCGCGCCATTACATAAGATTTTTACACAAATATAATTACATGTATCTATATCTCAGGAATAAGTTATTGACATTATTTCCTCTCTCATGCAAAAAGTATTTATCAGAGCATCATGATTCTTTCATAGGTTATTGAGGAATGATGGTTCTATTGAATTATATAGGGAGTTTGAGATAAGTTTTACGTTTTCTTTTTAGTGATTTTTTTTTCCAAAAATAAAAAAAAACATTTCAACATTTTGTATAATGCAATCTATTGACAGTAAGCTTACCAATTTTGTAGGAGAGGGAGTGCCCAAAGCCCTATAAAATAGGGCACTATTTTTTGTTTTCTATATAACTAAAGCAAAACGTCACTAAAAACTCAGTGTCTATGTTTCAAATGCTGCTTAATTCACCGACAAATTTCCATTGAAATTTTAGTAAAATAAAAAAAAAAAAGCTCATTTTCGCTCATCCCTCCCTTTAGGGAGTCAGTTCCTTATTGCCCTATTTGTTGACCAGTTCCATTGAATTTATTATTAACTTTATGATGAACAATGTCTTTGAAAATATCCTGAGGTATCCTGACAGCTTTTTACCCCTTGTGCTATGAAATATATGTTTCCCACACACAAACACCCATACCTCTATATTCTATCATTTTAAAGTTTGAGGCAACTCAGCAATGGCCCCCTCAAGAGAGCTGGCCAACGTTACCACCATACATATGAAATATGATCAGTTTTCAATAAGAATTGTTGTAACATCAGGTTTACAGCAAGCTTCTAATAGAAGTACAGTACTGTACGTTTAAGAACTGGAAAATTAGCAGTGGCTACAGCATCAGCACATGCGAGTGTTGTGATACTTAAGGAGTGCCGGAGGAACTGAATAAGGATTTGAAAAATACAAGTGAGAGTAAGAAATGTAAGAACATATGTTGCAACTATGTAAAGAGTGGCAGGTATAAATGAGGGAGAGAGGAGGTCAAGGTCAAGGTCAGGGTCAGGGCCCCGTGGCTTGGCTGGCCAAGCTCTCGCTTCACACGCGGAGGGCCCGGGTTCGATTCCCGGCGGGTGGAAAAATTTTGACGCGTTTCCTTACACCTGTTGTTCTCTTCACCTAGCAGCAAATAGGTACCTGGGTGTTAGTGGACTGGTGTGGGTCGCATCCTGGGGAACAAGATTAAGGACCCCAATGGAAATAAGACAGACAGTCCTCGATGACGCACTGACTTTCTTGGGTTAAAAATCCGAACGAAATCTTATCTTAAGTAGACAGAGGAACATGTACTGGTGAAAGAGAGGCTCACTCACCGGAGAGGCTCACTCACCGGAGAGGCTCACTCACCGGTGAAAAGCAAAGAACAACGTGAAGGTTCTGTCTTGTGCGGGTGAGGAAAAAGTCCATGACGTTCTCAGGAGTGGGAGGTCTTCGTGGATGCTCTCGCTTCATGACTGGGATCAACTCACTCACAATCTCACTTTGTTCATCTCTGTTGAACAGGTTGCTCACCATGCCTGAGGATCACCAAATACAAATGCTTACTTGCCTCATCTGCAAATTTAGATGGTCATATTGAAACTCTGTTTAGGGCAAGCAAGAAGGAGTTTTGTGTGGAAGCTTAGTCTCCTGAGGCTTACTTCACTCTCATCATTCTTCAACATCATAAAAACTTGCCCACTAAACTGTACAGTATCTACTGCTTATTCACATTTAAACTTAACTACAATGATTTTTCATTAATTCTATTAACTATTTTGAAAGTTAATTTTTACTATCATTTAACCTGTTCACTTTAATAAATTACTATATGAGTATGCTAAGTATACATAATTATATTCAGCAGCATCACTTGGCCTTGAGATGAATGATGTCGGTCCATATGTTGTGAAACCTTCATCTTAGACACACAGGTGAGTGTTTGGATATTAAGGGAGAGACTGTGCTGGGTGACAAGCATTTACTTATGATAACGATTTAGATGCATATCATAAGGGTTCTGGTCAAGTGAGAAAAAACGTAATATGTCTGGTGACAGTTATAAGTCAATATGGGAACCATGTCGTTGTAACATGTTTTAGCGATGTTGTAACAATGATGTGAAGGAATAACAGCTGAAGGTTATTAGGGTTATTAACTTACACTCCACTAAAACGGAAGCACTTCTTAAAATATAATATAAATGAAAACATGAAAAAAGGAACCTACAACCAGGAGACAGAAGTGCGCCACCTCTGGAGTAGATACCTGAGTATACCTGGAGAGTGTTCCGGGGGTCAACGCCCCCGCGGCTCAGTTCACGAACAAGCCTCGCGGTGGATCAGGGTCTGGTCAACCAGGCTGTTACTGCTGGCCGCACGCAATCCAACGTGCGAATCACAGCCCGGTTGGTCAAGCTCCCTCTTGAAGAAAGCTAGGGGATCTATTGGTAATCCCCTTTATGTATCCTGGGAGGTAGTTGAACAGTCTTAGGCCTCTGACACTCACTGCGTTATCTCTTAGTGTACTCATGGCGCCTCAGCTTTTCATTGGGAGGATATTGCACCGCCTGCAGAGTCTCTTGCTTCTGTAGGGAATGATTTCAATGTGCAGATTTAGGACAAGTCCCTTTAGAATTTTCCACGTGTAGATTATGAAGTAACTTTCTCGCCTGCATTTGAAGGAGTATAGGTCCAGGGACTTCAAACGTTTGAGTAATTGAGATGCTTTATTGTACTTATACAGGCAGTGAAAGTTCTAGGTCTATTCTCCAGGTCTGCAATTTCACCTGCCTTGAAATGGGCCATTATAGTACAGCCTACCTGAAATATACCTGGAGAAGGTTTCAGGGGTCAACGCCCCCGCGGCCCGGTCTGAGACCAGGCCTCGTGATGGATCAGGGTCTGATCAACCAGGCTGTAACTGCTGGCTGCACGTAAACCGACGACCACAGCCCGGCTGATCAGATACTGACTTTAGGTGCCTGTCCAGCGCCTTCTTGAAGACAGCCAGGGGTCTATTGGTAATCCCCCGTATGTATGCTCGGAGGCAGTTGAACAGTCTTGGGCCCCTGACACGTATTGTGTTCTCTCTCAGTGTACACATGGCGCCCCTGCTTTTCATTGGGGAATTTTGCA
>WNWK01016657.1:40000-44338 GCA_009830355.1 Cherax destructor
TAAAATACCGGGTTTGGGAAGTTTTTACGTTGGTTTTAAAAATTGGGACCAGTTTAGGGAAGTTGGGACCGTTTGTCCAAAAATTTTAACGTTTAGTAAGTTGGGACCGTTTAGGGAAGTTGGGACGGGTTTAAAATACGTTGGTAAGTTTGTTTTCAGGGGGGTACGTTGTTTAAGTTGGGACCGTTTGTTAAGGGGTTGTTTGGAAATTTGTTTCAGGGGGGTACAGTTTAGTAAGTTGGGACCGTTTAGGGGAAAAGTTGGTACCCGTTTACAGTTGGTTACAAAATTTTTAAAAAATTTTTAATTTAGTACTTGGGTACAGAGTTCCCGTTGGTCAGTTTAGTACAGTTGGTACAGTTTAGTACAGTTGGTACAGTTTAGTACAGTTGGTTCAGTTTAGTACAGTTGGTACAGTTTAGTACAGTTGGTACAGTTTAGTACAGTTGGTACAGTTTTTGTCAGTTGGTACAGTTTAGTACAGTTGGTACAGTTTAGTAAGTTGGTTCAGTTTAGTACAGTTGGTACAGTTTAGTTTCAGTTGGTACAGTTTATTTCAGTTGGTACAGTTTAGTACAGTTTGGGACAGTTTAGTACAGTTGGTACAGTTTAGTACAGTTGGTACAGTTTAGTACAGTTAAGGTACAGTTTAGTACAGTTGGTACAGTTTAGTACAGTTGGTACAGTGGGTTTTGTAGGCAGCTGGTCCAGTGGGTTATTGTAGGCAGCTGGTCCAGTGGGTTATTGTAGGCAGCTGGTCCAGTGGGTTTTTGTGCAGCTGGTCCAGTGGGTTTTTGTAGGCAGCTGGTCAGTGGGTTATTGTAGGCAGCTAGTCCAGTGGGTTATTGCAGCCAGCTGGACCAGTTGGTTATTGTAGGCAGCTGGTCCAGTGGGTTTTTGTAGGCAGCTGGTCCAGTGGGTTGTGGAGGCAGCTGGTCCATTGGGTTATTGTAGGCAGCTGGTCCAATGGGTTATTGTAGCAGCTGGTCCAGTGGGTTTGTAGGCAGCTGGTCCAGTGTGTTATTGTAGGCAACTGGTCCAGTGGGTTATTGTAGGTAGCTGGTCCAGTGGGTTATTGTAGGCAGCTGGCCCAGTGGGTTTTTGTAGGCAGCTGGTCCAGTGGGTTATTGTGGGGCAGCTGGTCCAGTGGGTTATTGTGGCAGTTGCTCTAGTGGGTTTTGTACGCAGCTGGTCCAGTGGGTTATTGTAGGCAGCTGGTCCAGTGGGTTATTGTAGGCAGCTGCTCCAGTGGGCTATTGTAGGCAGCTGGTCCAGTGTGTTAATGTAGGCAGCTGGTCCAGTGGGTTATTGTAGGCAGCGGGTTTTAGTGGGTTGTGTAGGCAGCTGGTCAGTGTGTTATTGTTAGCCAGCTGGTCAGTGGAGTTATTGTAGCCAGCTGGTCCGGTGGGTTATTGTAGCCAGCTGGTCCAGTGGGTTATTGTAGCCAGCTGGTCCAGTGGGTTGTGTAGGCAGCTGGTCAGTGGGTTTTTGTAGGCAGCTGGCCCAGTGGGTTATTGTACGCAGCTGGTCCAGTGGGTTTTTGTAGGCAGCTGGTCCAGTGGGTTATTGTACGCAGCTGGTCCAGTGGTTTACACACTGGCCTTGAGTTTTACGACTCACTCGCCATGGGTTCAAACCCCACCCGTTCTGTGGTTTATTAAGAGTATTGTATTGTATAGTTTCCAAGTAGTGCGCTAAAAGCACAGTTTAAATAAAATGTAGAACAATCTTGAACATTCATAATAATCAATGAATAAGAAATCATGCACCTAGTAGTGTGTACGAGACTAATTCCAGCATTATTTTTTACTGTAAATATTATTAACTCTAGACACCCTAATACATTATTGTTCTCAAACTCTTATTTGTTAATTATTCTTCCAATTGGAATCAATTCAGACATCCCTTTTAAGAAAAAGTGATTGTCAAATACTCTGTGCAAACCCCAAAAATAGTACAGGAAAACTGGTCTTCAATTGTTAATGAGAAACTGTTTCAAGTAATTAATTAAGTAAGTTTATTCAGGTATACACAAATACAGTTACATAGGTTATCATACATAGCAGCTATGTGTAGAGAACCTGGGATAACCAAAAATGTCAGACAGAGTGACTTATTTCCATTGTGGTCCTTTTAATACCTTAATATTATAGACTGATTATACTATATAGGAATAAGGTAAAAGAGTTACGTATTTACATTTACATGTTTTTATTAACACATCGGCCGATTCCGACCAAGGCAGGGTGGCCCGAAAAGAAAATCTTTCATCATTCACTCCATCACTGTCTTGCCAGAGGGTGCTTTACACTACAGTTATAAACTGCAACATTAATACCCCTCCTTCAGAGTGCAGACACTGTACTTCCCATCTCCACGACTCAAGTCCGGCCTGCCAGTTTCCCTGAATCCCTTCATAAATGTTACCTTGCTCACACTCCAACAGCACGTCAAGTATTAAAAACCATTTGTCTCCATTCACTGCTATCAAATACGCTCACACATGCTTGCTGGAAGTCCAAGCCCCTCTCACACAAACCTCCTTTACCCCTCCCTCCAACCTTTCCTAGGCCGACCCCTACCCCGCCTTCCCTCCACTACAGATTTATACTCTCTCGAAGTCATTCTGTTTGAAGTCATTCTGTGTGTTAGCTAAAAAAAATAAAAAATCATTCTCCTCCCCTTTTTGTCGCTACATTCATTAGGTACCTTTTGGCTCTCTTCTTGAACTGGCTGATACATGACTGGCTTTGACATGTGGGCAATCTGTTCCATTCCTTTATTGCTGTACAATATACATTTATCTATAGGTTATACATTATTATTACTGTTTTTCTAATTACATGAAATTTATGGCACACTTCTCCAATAGCTATATATTACGTATTTAAATGTCATGCAGAACCCTGCATAACAGAATGTTATCAGTAGGTTGACCTAGTATTTCTCATAGATGTCTGTGCTAATCGATATCGCATTAGTAAAATTAAATACTGTCTCACAAACCTGCTAGAGTTTTGGGGCTAAGTAAGAAAAAGTGAGGCAGGAATGAGAGAGTTGGGTAGATTACTTATTCTTAGACTATAAACCAGTTTTTGACACAGTACCCCACAAAAGCTGTGAAAAAGCTAGAGGAAGAGGATGGCACTAGAGTGGGTCAGGAATATTTAACGGGAAGGAAGCAACGAGTTAGTATCCGAGGAAGGAGTGTCGGAATGAGCGAGAGTGACGTGTGGGGTTTCACAAGGTTTTGCCGTTACTGTTTCTTATACAGGGAATGACATAATGGAGGAGATAGAGTCAAAAGAATCTCTGCAGATAATGTAAAAACTAATGGGGAAATACAAGCAGGTGGGGACCATGGAAGACTACAGATAGACCTAGACTGGATGTGTATAAAGTTATGAAGATCAGGAATAGACAAAGAAAATCGGTCAAGTAAAGATTGAAGGGCAAAAAATGCAAACTACTCAAAAAAAGGACCCTGGGTTGAGAATGCCGAGCATGTACCGAGGTGCACATTAAAGGAATAACTCCTGCAGCAATTGCGTGTCTGGCAAATTTATTGCTTTCAGAAATCTGGCAAGGAGGATTTATAACACAGATACGGCATACGTCAGGCCATATTGAAATATAGGGAAGTAAAAACGCACATCTTGTTAAGCATGTCAAAAAATTATGAAAGTGCGAAATATGCAATGAGACTAGCACCTGAGCTAAGGGGTATGTCCCAATGAGAAGATACTAAGGGAGCTAAGCCTCATGACATAAGAGGTGAAATGGTGGAAGGGGTAGATTGTATGAGAGACATGGCCTGGTGGCTAAAGCTCTCGCTTCACACCCAGCGTCGGGGTTTGATTCCTGGCGAGGTAGAAACATTGGGAGCGTTTTCTTACGGTTATCTATTTTCCCATCAGAAAATGGGTACCTGGGGATAAAATTTGACACATATGCAACACGGGGTTTTCCCCAAAAAGATACCCAAGTGTTGCATATGTGTCAAATTATAACTTGTCGGGTTTTCTGAGCCATTATCTACATTTAAAACCGGGGGTTAGTGGACTGGGTGGGTCGATCCTGGGACGAAACTGATCTAAATTTGCCCGTGCTCCATAACAAGTGGCTTTCTATATAGTAGTATGTCATTGATGTCAGCTAGGCCTGTATACCTTGTACATGTCTTTAGAAATAAAGATATTTTATTATTATGGAGACATGAAACAGGAACACGAGGGCCAACAGGTTTTGAAAACACTGATGAGTTACTAGGATGTTAGGGAATTTTTCAGTCTTGAATAGTCAGTGGAATTTTGATGCAGGATGAATTCACTTTAAGGA
>WNWK01016658.1:0-44338 GCA_009830355.1 Cherax destructor
ACGTTGTATTTCTACCCTGCAAGTTGGTTGTAGTTAATGCCCGGGTTCTTCTGGTAAGATAACTGTTGACTGAGAGATGGTGAATGTTTCCTTCTTCGGGTGATCCTACCTTGGTGAGGGAACGACCGATGTGGTAATATATGTGTGTATTTTTGACGCTCATGAATAAGGTAAACTATCACAGGTGTAATTCTCACAGGTGTCCGGCCTGCAGAGTAAGGCGAACACTCAAAGGCATTGGGATCCACCGTAAGGTAAATTTCACAGGTTTGAGCACCCCAAAGAAAGGTAAACAAAAGACGTGCTGAGATCCAAAGCAAGGTACACTTTCACTGGTGTGGGGCACTAGTGTAAGGTTAAATATCACAGGTGTGGGGCACTAGTGTAAGGATAATTATCACAGGTGTGGGGCACTAGTTTAAGGTTAAATATCACAGGTGTGGGGCACTAGTTTAAGGTTAAATATCACAGGTGTGGGGCACTAGTTTAAGGTTAAATATCACAGGTGTGGAGCACTAGTGTAAGGTTATATATCATAGGTGTGGGGAATCAAAATACTCACAGGTAGAAGGGTTCAAACTAAAAAAAATCGTTACTATACAGTTAGAACTTCAGTGTAATGTAACACTGCACTGCTTGAACGTTAGGTAACACTACACTGCTTGAACGTTAGGTAACACTACACTGCTTAAAGGTAAGGTAACACACCACACAGCTTCAGAGTTAGGTAACACTATACAGATTCAAGGTAAGGTAACTACACAGCTTCAAGGTAAGGTAACTACACAGCTTGAAGTTAAGGTAACTACACAGCTTGAAGTTAAGGTAACTACACAGCTTGAAGTTAAGGTAACTACACAGCTTGAAGTTAAGGTAACTACACAGCTTGAAGTTAAGGTAACTACACAGCTTGAAGTTAAGGTAACTACACAGCTTGAAGTTAAGGTAACTACACAGCTTGAAGTTAAGGTAACTACACAGCTTGAAGTTAAGGTAACTACACAGCTTGAAGTTAAGGTAACTACACAGCTTGAAGTTAAGGTAACTACACAGCTTGAAGTTAAGGTAACTACACAGCTTGAAGTTAAGGTAACTACACAGCTTGAAGTTAAGGTAACTACACAGCTTGAAGTTAAGGTAACTACACAGCTTGAAGTTAAGGTAACTACACAGCTTGAAGTTAAGGTAACTACACAGCTTGAAGTTAAGGTAACTACACAGCTTGAAGTTAAGGTAACTACACAGCTTGAAGTTAAGGTAACTACACAGCTTGAAGTTAAGGTAACTACACAGCTTGAAGTTAAGGTAACTACACAGCTTGAAGTTAAGGTAACTACACAGCTTGAAGTTAAGGTAACTACACAGCTTGAAGTTAAGGTAACTACACAGCTTGAAGTTAAGGTAACTACACAGCTTGAAGTTAAGGTAACTACACAGCTTCAAGTTAAGGTAACTACACAGCTTCAAGTTAAGGTAACTACACAGCTTCAAGTTAAGGTAACTACACAGCTTGAAGTTAAGGTAACTACACAGCTTCAAGTTAAGGTAACTACACAGCTTCAAGTTAAGGTAACTACACAGCTTCAAGTTAAGGTAACTACACAGCTTCAAGTTAAGGTAACTACACAGCTTCAAGTTAAGGTAACTACACAGCTTCAAGTTAAGGTAACTACACAGCTTCAAGGTAAGGTAAGGTAACAAGATAGCTTTAAGGTAACTACACAGCTTCAAGGTAGGGTAACACTACACTGCTTCAAGGTAAGGTAACACTACACTGCTTCAAGGTAAGGTAACACACCACACAGCTTCAGGGTTAGGTAACACTAAACAGCTTCAAGGTAAGGTAACACTACACAGCTTCAGGGTAAGTTAGCACACATTACAATGCTTCAGGGTAAGCTAGCACACAATACAATGCCTCAGGGTATCTCGACATAATTAAACCCTCATGGTTTCAAAGGACGCACGATGCACTTTTGTCATTACTGATTAACTTCTCTCATTACTCGACCTCATTAATTCTTATAATTCTGGTATCAAAACCCTCCTTACTATTTTCTCGCCATGCTCCTCAAGTTGTCTTTCTCAGTTATTAGTGAAACATTCACCCTCTCTAATAAATAATTTCATGAGCGTCACTCATCTTTTGATGTTCAGGAAAAAATACATTTATCTACGCAAATTACGCAGGAAGCATATGTTGCACTGACCACAATATTGAACTTATGCGTTGCAGAGTAAGCTATTTTTTTGCGGCAGCGTTTCTCACTGTTTACATGTTTACACAAGGCAAAACACTGTACCAGTAAAAGCTTATTTTGCATCGTGTTATTTTCACAAGCCATGACCCAGTTCTTCCAAATATTTTAACAAGGAAAAATAAATATTTTCTATTTTTTTGTTTCTAAATATTGTCTGTTCTAAATATTTTCTAAATAAATATGTTCTAAATATTTTCTAACTAAATATGTTCTAGAAAAAACTAAATAAATATGTTCTAGAAAAAAACTAAATAAATATGTTCTAGAAAAAAACTAAATAAATAGGTTCTAAATAAATATTTTCTCCAAAAATTCTATATAAATACTCTAAAAAAAATATTCAAAACAAATATTTTCTGAATATTTCCTGAATATTTTCGAAAACAGTTTGTCCACCTTTTTTTTTTCTTCAGTGATGGGACCTTGGTAATTATTGCGATAATTACCTTTTGTTTATTTCATCTTTAATTTGTACAGAATTAAATTGGTTTTGCCTTAGAGACAGTTTTATGTTGTTCAAGCGAGAGAAAACTTACGTAACGTATCTTAACCTAGAGTAACCTAGCAAAGACAAACTTAACAGAACGTAGCATAAGAACATAAGAAAGGAACATTGCAGCAGCCTACTGGCCCATACTAGGCAGGCTCAACTCAATTCCACTCATACCCATTCAAGGACCTGTCCAACCTGTTTTTAAACCTTTCCAAAGTACTCTCTTCGTTGATGCTACTCGTGAGTTTGTTCCACTCATCAACCACTACTAGCAAACCAATGTTTTCCTGTATGCTTTCTAAATCTAAATTTTTCCAACTTTAACCCAGTGCTGTAAGTCCTGACATGGGTTTGGTTATTTTCAGCAAGCTATATACCTGTTATTTATTCCTTCATTTCATTTGTACACTTCAGTCATATCCTCTCGTATCATATTCTACGCATTTCCAGGGTGTGCAAAAATAGTCCTCAGTCTATCCTCGTAGGAAAGCCTTCTGATACATGTGATCCACTTCGTCATCCTTCTCTATACGTTTTCCAACGCGTTTGTCTCTCTTGAAAAAGGAAGACAGGAAATGCACAGCATAATCTAAATGAGGCCTTACCAAGAGTACGAGTATATAAAATTGAAATCTAACCTGAGGACTCTTATTATTTTTACATTTTCATGTGAAATCAAGAATTCTAAAAGTGTTATTGGAAACTCGTGCACTGTTATGTCGGCTTTAGATTACTGCTAACCAGACCTAAATCTTTTCGTACTCACTTTGAAATCTACATTTTCTACATTTTTTAGTATGTAAGTGAAATTATTATTTTCTTTTTCCCAGGAATAACCTCATATATATCTACATTAAACTGCGTCTGCCACTTCTACGACCTTTGCATCAACCTATCAAGATCTTCATGTAGTACTCTAGAGTCTTCATCAGAATTTATTTGACGGCTGATTTTAGTGCGATAGGTAAACTTTCTTACGTCGCTATTTATTTCCATGGTCACATCGTTTATGTATATTGTGAACAGGTAAAGGCCGAATACTGACCCGTGTGGAACACACTGATTTCTCCCTTTGTTGCCTATCAGTCAACCTATTCCGTATGCCTCTTATTCCTTGTATAGCCGTCTGTGTGGAAAGCTATCGGAAATGTTATTGAAGGCCATGTACACAATATTGTTTACGTTATCATGATCTACCTTCTCAATTATCTTAGCAAATATGTTAGTAAATTCATAAAACAGGAACGCCCTTTTATAAAACTGTGCTGAGAGTCATTGGTCAATTTATATCTTTCAAGATGGCCTCGGATTGCATCTGCATTTATTGATTCCAACAATGAGGTTAGGCTCCTTTGACTCTAATATTAGGCTATGGACTTATATCCTACTTAGAAAAATATCACATTTGCCATTTTCCATTTGTCCGTTAGGATACCTGTTTGTTGTGATCTGTTGAAATGACTAAGCAATCGTTTGCTAAATTTATACATACATTCTTCAGGACCCAGTGATTTGCTTGGTTTTATGATAGATTTCTTTGTCACTGAAAGAAATCTGACATTATTTTTTTAGTAGGCCTGTCTTTTCCCCTATCGTACTCATGTATACCGCAGAGAAACATTTTGGGTTGGACGTTGGTTCACCTGCAACTTAAATTTCATAATCTCTCTTGCCTTTTCTTATTTTTATTTCTATCTGAATATACTGATTCCTTAAGTATCGTTCTTCTCTTTTGATTCGCCTGTAAATGCCTCTCTTTTGAAGCATGAGATACTTTACTCATTTAGAATGTTTGGAATATGTGAGGTTCGGGCAGCTAAGACAACACATTGGAAGGTGTCACATTGACAACCATCTCTTCCTTTCTGCTCCACTGGATAATACCTTGTCAGGTTACCCTTATCTATGCTACCCAGATAATCCCTCAGCCCCAATATATTGGCTGAACTGAAATCGAGGACCTTGACTTGGTAAGAGTTATTAAGGTGATTCCACGATATACTGAAAATGGGCCAATTGTGATATTCTCCCAATTCACCCTTAACCTCAAAATTATTAGAGATTCTTTGTTAGCAAGAACCAATTCAGGCTGGTTATTTCCTCTAATTGATTGTCACAAACTGTTCTAAAAAATAATCTTGGACCGTATCCAGAAAGTCGCTAGACTCGAGATTTCTTATCAAATTGTTTTAATAAATTCGACTAAAGTTAAAAACTCCCAATGAAACACCATCTTCAAATCTATATAATGTTGTGCCATAAAACTTTGTGTACTCTATCTAGGTTGGGGACTGTAGATCACACCCAATGCTACTTTTCACGTCCCTCGAGAATCTGTTGCCAGATACATTGTGACTGTCGCTTCTACTTCTATATCTTGTCTAATGCAACAACTTAATTAAAGTATCCCTGACACACATCATCACTTCGCCCATGCATGTGACATTCATCAGGCAAGTTGAACCCGTCGTCTATTTTATTTCCATAGCACCTACTATTAGCATAGAAAACCTTGAGGGAACTAGTCACTCGCCTTTTTTCACTTTCTTAGTTTGAAAACAGATGGGTGCATCTTCCTGCCACAGGGAGATGCACCCCAACCCTTGCATACAAATCATGTTTGGTATTGAAATTATTCCAGTTGTCAGTGAATGGAATTAAAAGTTCTTTGTAGTACTTCTCTAGCCGTCAATTTGCACCCTTTGTCCTAGACATCCATTCATTGCTCACTCATCATTAAGCCAAATTGCAATATATCAGATCCCTCCGTTGGATCTAATTAAATCTATAGCAGTTTTATGTATCATGCCCTTCCCAATATCATTTCCCCCAATACTGAGGCAGATAATGGGCCTGTTCCCATTACCTGTCATAATATTTACTAATCTGTAGATTGTTACTAACACCAGCACCAGGGAAACACACACTCTGTCTCGCCTTCCTTTCCATGTTACAGAAAGCATGGTCCGTATATCTATTTCACAAGAAGCCGATTACGACAAGCAAAGGGATTAACAAACACTCATGCACGAATGAACTTCGTTGACCACTAAAGTACATTCGTCCTGAAGAAAAGAAAAGCGATGTCTTGCCTGTAAATAACCAACCCTAGCCTAATAAGAAAAAAAAATCTAGACCGTTACTCACATTGTAGCATGGAAAATTGTGTCGAATTATGTTATAAGAAGTAAATTTTCAGTCATCACAATGAAAATTTCTCTATCAGCAGATACATAACTGGTGTATCTTTGTTTATGTTCGCTGTGATTGGCGAAGCGTGTCACGTGATTTGTGAGAGATTGGACAGTTGTGTTACATGACTGATGAGTGAGTGGCCAACCGTGTTACGTGACTGATGAGTGACTGGCCAGCCGTGTTACATGACTGATGAGTGACTGGCCAGCCGTGTTACATGACTGATGAGTGACTGGCCAACCGTGTTACGTGACTGATGAGTGAGTAGCCAGCCGTGTTACATGACTGATGAGTGAGTGGCCAACCGTGTTACGTGACTGATGAGTGACTGGCCAGCCGTGTTACATGACTGATGAGTGACTGGCCAGCCGTGTTACATGACTGATGAGTGACTGGCCCAGCCGTGTTACATGACAATGTGTGATTGGCCAGTCATGTTACATGGCAGATGTATGATTGGCTAGCCGTGTAACATATGTCAAAAGTAAACGATAATTTAAAAACATATTTGCTAATGTTTCCCAAAATACGTAATAATTTGCACAAGAAATAAATTTTCCAGTGACAGAGTACCGTCACTGGTGGAGAGTACCGTCACTGGTGGAGAGTACCGTCACTGGTGGAGAGTACCGTCACTGGTGGAGAGTACCGTCACTGGTGGAGAGTACCGTCACTGGTGGAGAGTACCGTCACTGGTGGAGAGTACCGTCACTGGTGGAGAGTACCGTCACTGGTGGAGAGTACCGTCACTGGTGGAGAGTACCGTCACTGGTGGAGAGTACCGTCACTGGTGGAGAGTACCGTCACTGGTGGAGAGTACCGTCACTGGTGGAGAGTACCGTCACTGGTGGAGAGTACCGTCACTGGTGGAGAGTACCGTCACTGGTGGAGAGTACCGTCACTGGTGGAGAGTACCGTCACTGGTGGAGAGTACCGTCACTGGTGGAGAGTACCGTCACTGGTGGAGAGTACCGTCACTGGTGGAGAGTACCGTCACTGGTGGAGAGTACCGTCACTGGTGGAGAGTACCGTCACTGGTGGAGAGTACCGTCACTGGTGGAGAGTACCGTCACTGGTGGAGAGTACCGTCACTGGTGGAGAGTACCGTCACTGGTGGAGAGTACCGTCACTGGTGGAGAGTACCGTCACTGGTGGAGAGTACCGTCACTGGTGGAGAGTACCGTCACTGGTGGAGATACCGTCACTGGTGGAGAGTACCGTCACTGGTGGAGAGTACCGTCACTGGTGGAGAGTACCGTCACTGGTGGAGAGTACCGTCACTGGTGGAGAGTACCGTCACTGGTGGAGAGTACCGTCACTGGTGGAGAGTACCGTCACTGGTGGAGAGTACCGTCACTGGTGGAGAGTACCGTCACTGGTGGAGAGTACCCTCTCTGGTGGAGAGTACCCTCTCTGGTGGAGAGTACCGTCGCTGGTGGAGAGTACCGTCGCTGGTGGAGAGTACCGTCGCTGGTGGAGAGTACCGTCGCTGGTGGAGAGTACCGTCGCTGGTGGAGAGTACCGTCGCTGGTGGAGAGTACCGTCGCTGGTGGAGAGTACCGTCGCTGGTGGAGAGTACCGTCGCTGGTGGAGAGTACCGTCGCTGGTTGAGAGTACCGTCGCTGGTTGAGAGTACCGTCGCTGGTTGAGAGTACCGTCGCTGGTTGAGAGTACCGTCGCTGGTTGAGAGTACCGTCGCTGGTTGAGAGTACCGTCACTGGTTGAGAGTACCATTACTGATCTGCTTTATCACTGATCCACAGTACCGTAACGGATCCACAATACCATCACTGATCCTCAGCCTTATCACCGACCCAGAGTACCATAACTGATCCACAGTACCATCACTGATCCACCATACCATCACTAATCCTCAGTTTTATCACTGATCCACCATACCATCACTAATCCTCAGTTTTATCACTGATCCACCATACCCTCACTAATCCTCAGTTTTATCACTAATCCTCAGTTTTATCACTGATCCACAGTACCATCACTGATCCACAGAACCATCACTGATCCACAGAACCATCACTGATCCACAGTACCCTCACTCACTGAAGAATCCTTCACCGACGTCAAGGAACCCACCTTGAAGAGAATGTGCCTGGAACTTTTTAGAGTTTTCCAATGCATCAAATATTTCTGTCATTGCAGCCTCCATCGCCCACCAAAGCATTTCACAAAAAGTTTGGGCTCGCTGCTGACCGCAATGTTAAATGAACTGACCAACAGACAACAAATTTTTCGCAAGATTCTCAAAAAATAAGTTGAGTTCACAGCACTGAATGAGAGAGTTGCATTACTAGTCCGAAATATTTATTTATAGCTATCTAAGGAATTAACGTATGACTAAGCCAGGGAGAAATATATGGCAGTTGCTAGGATTAATGTATGCCTGTCTCTAAATTGATGCCAGCTAGGCTGGCATTTTTTTTTTTTGCTAGCCCAAGTTTGAACGCATGACTGTCTCGTGATTATATGTATACTTATCCCAGTGTTCAATGTATAGTGTATTGTTAAGCTATCCTAATTGCTACTGTATATATTTTCTAAAGTTTAAACGTGGGGATTGTCATACATACGTTTTTATGGTCATACGCTAAACATTCAGATAACCTTTTCTTAAATCGTAAGATTGCCATTCATTAAATAATTTTATAACTATACATTAAACCACCCAGCAACCACCCAGGGAGGTACTACCGTCCTGCCAGGTGACTGTGAAACAGAAACCTGAAACTGTTTTACATGATGGTAGGATTGCTGGTGTCTTTTTTCTGTCTCATAAACACGCTGGATAACAGGTATATCTAGCTACTTCTACTTACACTTTAGGTCACACTACACTGGCATACACATGCATATATATACATACACACATCTAGGTTTTTCTTCTTTTTCTTAATAGCTCTTGTTCCTTTTATTTTCTCTATTGTCCATGGGGAAGTGGAAAAGAATCTTTCCTCCGTAAGCCATGCGTGTCGTATGAGGCGACTAAGATGCCGGGAGCAATGGGCTAGTAACCCCTTCTCCTGTACAAATCTACTAAAAACGAGAAGAAGAAAAACTTTATAAAATTGGGTTGTCTGAATGTGCGTGGATGTAGTGCTGATGATAAGAAAGAGATGATTGCCGATGTTATGAATGAAAAGAAGTTGGATGTCCTGGCCCTAAGCGAAACAAAGCTGAAGGGGTAGGCGAGTTTCAGTGGGGAGAAATAAATGGGATTAAGTCAGGAGTATCTGAGAGAGTTAGAGCTAAGGAAGGGGTAGCAATAATGTTGAAGGATCAGTTATGGAAGGAAAAGAGGGAATATAAATGTGTAAATTCAAGGATTATGTGGATTAAAATAAGGGTCGGATGCGAAAAGTGGGTCATAATAAGCGTGTATGCACCTGGAGAAGAGAGGAGTGTAGAGGAGAGAGAGAGATTTTGGGAGATGTTAAGCGAATGTATAGGAACTTTTGAACCAAATGAGAGAGTAATTGTGGTAGGGGACCTAAATGCTAAAGTGGGAGAAACATGCAGAGAGGGTGTAGTAGGTAAGTTTGGGGTGCCAGGTGTAAATGATAATGGGAGCCCTTTGATTGAACTTTGTATAGAAAGGGGTTTAGTTATAGGTAATACATATTTTAAGAAAAGAGGATAAATAAGTATACAAGATATGATGTAGGGCGTAATGACAGTAGTTTGTTGGACTATGTATTGATAGATAAAAGACTGTTGAGTAGACTTCAGGATGTACATGTTTATAGAGGGCTACAGATATATCAGATCACTTTTTAGTTATAGCTACAGTGGGAGTAAAAGGTAGATGGGATACAAGGAAAATAGAATCAGTAAGTAAAGAGAGGTGAAGGTTTATAAACTAAAGAGGAGGCAGTTAGGGTAAGATATAAACAACTATTGGAGGATAGATGGGCTAGTGAGAGTGTAGGCAATGGGGTCGAAAATGTATGGGGTAGATTTAAAAATGTAGTGTTAGAGTGTTCAGCAGAAGTTTGTGGTTACAGGCGAGTGGGTGCGGGAGGGAAGAGGAGCGATTGGTGGAATGATGATGTAAAGAGAGTAGTAAGGGAGAAAAAGTTAGCATATGAGAGGTTTTTACAAAGTAGAAGTGATGCAAGGAGGGAAGAGTATATGGAGAGAAAAGAGAGGTTAAAGAGTGGTGAAGCAATGTAAAAGAGAGCAGATGAGAGAGTGGGTGAGATGTTATCAGCAAATTTTGTTGAAAATAAGAAAAAGTTTTGGAATGAGATTAATAAGTTGAGGAAGCCTAGAGAACAAATGGATTTGACAGTTAAAAATAGAAGAGGAGAGTTATTAAATGGAGAGTTAGAGGTATCAGGGAAGATGGAGAGAATATTTTGAGGATTTGTTAAATGTTGATGAAGACAGGGAAGCTGTGATTTCGTGTGTAGGGCAAGGAGGAATAACATCTTGTAGGAGTGTGGAAGAGCCAGTTGTGGGTGTAGGGAAGTTCGTGAGGCAGTGGGTAGAATGAAAGGGGTAAGGCAGCTGGGATTGATGGGATAAAGATAGAAATGTTAAAAGCAGGTGGGGATATAATTTTGGAGTGGTTGGTGCTATTATTTAATAAATGTATGGAAGAGGGTAAGGTACCTAGGGATTGGCAGAGAGCGTGTATTGTTCCTTTGTATAAAGGCAAAGGGGACAAAAGAGAGTGCAAAAATTATAGGGGAATAAGTCTGTTGAGTGTACCTGGTAAAGTGTATGGTAGAGTTATTATTGAAAGAATTAAGAGTAAAACAGAAAGCAGGATAGCAGATGAACAAGGGGCTTTAGGAAAGGTAGGGGTGTGTAGACCAAGTGTTTACAGTGAAACATATAGGTGAACAGTATTTGGATAAGGGTAAAGATGTTTTTGTGGCATTTATGGATTTGGAAAAGGCGTATGATAGGGTAGATAGGGGGCAATGTGGCAGATGTTGCAGGTGTATGGAATAGGAGGAAGGTTACTGAAAGCAGTGAAGAGTTTTTATGAGGATAGTGAGGCTCAGGTTAGAGTGTGTAGGAGGGAAGGGGACTATTTCCCAGTAAAAGTGGGCCTTAGACAAGGATGTGTGATGTCACCGTGGTTGTTCAATATATTTATAGATGGGGTTGTAAGAGAAGTGAATGCGAGGGTCTTGGCAAGAGGTGTTGGGCTAAAAGATAAAGAAGCAAATACAAAGTGGGAGTTGTCACAGTTGCTTTTGCTGATGACACTGTGCTTTTGGGAGATTCTGAAGAGAAGCTGCAGAGGTTGGTGGATGAATTTGGTAGGGTGTGTAAAAGAAGAAAATTGAAAGTGAATATAGGAAAGAGTAAGGTGATGAGGATAACAAAAAGAATAGGTGACGAAAGATTGGATATCAGATTGGAGGGAGAGAGTATGGAGGAGGTGAATGTATTCAGATATTTGGGAGTGGACATGTCGGCGGATGGGTCTATGAAGGATGAGGTGAATCATAGAATTGATGAGGGAAAAGGGTGAGTGGAGCACTTCGGAGTCTGTGGAGACAAAGAACCTTGTCCATGGAAGTAAAGGGGAATGTATGAGAGTATAGTTATACCAACCCTCTTATATGGGTGTGAAGCATGGGTGATGAATGTTGCAACGAGGAGAAGGCTGGAGGCAGTGGAGATGTCATGTCTGAGGTCAATGTGTGGTGTGAATATAATACAGAGAATTCGGAGTTTGGAAATTAGGAGGAGGTGCGGGATTACCAAAACGATTGTCCAGAGAGCTGAGGAGGGGTTGTTGAGGTGGTTTGGACATGTAGAGAGAATGGAACGAGACAGAGTGACTTCGAGAGTGTATAAATCTGTAGTGGAGGGAAGGCGGGGTAGGGGTCGGCCTAGGAAAGGTTGGAGGGAGGGGTAAAGGAAGTTTTGTGTGCGAGGGCTTGGATTTCCAGCAAGCATGTGTGAGCGTATTTGATAGGAGTGAATGGAGGCATATGGTTTTTAATACTTGACGTGCTGTTGGAGTGTGAGCAAAGTAACATTTATGAAGGGATTCAGGGAAACCGGCAGGCCGGACTTGAGTTCTGGAGATGGGAAGTACAGTGCCGGCACTCTGAAGGAGGGGTGTAAATGTTGCAGTTTTATAACTGTAGTGTAAAGCACCCTTCTGGCAAGACAGTGATGGAGTGAATGATGATGAAAGTTTTTCTTTTTCGGGCCACCCTGCCTTGGTGGGAATCGGCCGATGTGTTAATAAAAAAAAATAAAACATTAAACCAATAGATAACTATACATTAAACCAATAGATAACTATACATTAAACCCGTAGATAACTATACATTAAACCCATATATAACTATGCACTAAACCCATAGATAACTGTACATTAAACCAATAGATAACTATACATTAAACCAATAGATAACTATACATTAAACCAATAGATAACAATACATTAAACCAATAGATAACTATACATTAAACCAATAGATAACTATACATTAAACCAATAGATAACTATACATTAAACCAATAGATAACTATACAATAAACCAATAGATAACTATACATTAAAACAGATAACTATACATTAAAACAGATAACTATACATTAAAACAGATAACTATACATTAAAACAGATAACTATACATTAAAACAGATAACTATACATTAAAACAGATAACTATACATTAAACCAATAGGTAACTATACATAAATGCATTACTATCCTAAGATTTAATGTTTCTCTTAAACCATGACCTCCTTCAGGTGATTCGTTATTTAATAGTTGTTTTTCCTGCGTAGTCCTTAAACATTTGTCGCTCCTTTTTTTGGTAATAAAATCAATTTATTAAAATTCACGGTATTTTACTTTAATATTTTTCTTCAAAATTCAAGGAACACTTTTTCTGATTTGGAAAGCAGCGTCAGGAGCAGCACATTAGGAGGGAAGAAAGCTTTGGGAAGCTTCAAATCTCAAAAATTCCCTCATTCCCTAAAGCCTCCCTCAAATAAAGAAAGATAGTAATAATAATATTTTCTAACAAGTTTCTTGATAACTATGCTCCCAGTATAGAAATTACGGTGTCGTCCCTGTAGCGTGTCTACGCAATTAAAATAATAGACACACTAAGAGCAAAGCAAAAATATATTTAAAATTTCTCCGAATGAGATCTTTGTGAAGCTCTTTTTTTTTTTTTTTTTTTTTTTGTATTTCCAATTATTTTACATGTAGGATCCTCACAGCGCACAAGAACATTTCCTGGATATCTTTGTATTTGTCCACAAAAAGCATTGTAAAGGGATATTGATGCCGCACTGAGATATTGCACTGCATCCAAGTGTAGAGAACATATGCCATTTTTTGTCTTAAGGTTTTTATTTACTGATGCAACAGCCTCGTCGAGACAGTTTGATCGTGAGCTGTAAATCATTGCTTGTGAACTTTTATGACCTAGATGCTTTATCTGTTAATTTTTCATCGGTGATTTGTCGCCAAGAATGTTTTGCAAGAAAATCATACGAGATGTACAGAATAAAAAATAGAAGCTTAATCTAGCACTGAATCCTACATTGCGTATGTAGCTTTGACTATGCGTTCCCTAAAGATTTTACCTAGCCTTTAGTCATTAATATATCGTATTTCCCGGCATATAAGGTGCAGGACAGTATAAGACATAAGACTATTTTTCAAAGCAGTTGTAACGTAATGTTTAGTAAACTGCTAAAGCGTAACCCAAAGCCTACCCTCGACCTTGATCTTGAGCATATAAGGCGCAGGGTGATTTTCCAAGACTTTTTTGATGGTAAAAAATGTGCGCCTTATATGCCGGAAAATACGTTGTCTTCGATTTGACCTGTTTTTAAGGCTCACAAAAGTTGTGGTACTGATATTTAATGGCATTAGCTTTGAATACGGTTAAATATTAATGTTGAAGACTTAAAAAACTTATTAAATTAAGCATTCATAAAATATAGCATAACTGATATTCGAATTCATTCAATAAAAATGGCAAAGTGGCACCTACATAGCACAAATCCACTGTATATGATAAACCAGTTTTGAAAGTTTACAGCCAATCAGACAAGGTATTCTTTAGTAGTCAATAGAAAAAAATATCCACTTTGGTAAAATAGACAAATTAGGACTTACAGAAACCAGTATCAGCACAAACCTTCCTCTTGAGTAGAATTCTCGCTCATCAGCACTTTATTCTTGAAGCTGCTTAGAAGCTGCATTATCTTACTGCACGGAAAAAAGACAATTTTTTGAATAAAATGATGAAATTGGAACTTACACACAAATAACCCAAATCTTCTTGAAGGTAGGATACACCGGTATTCAAAATTTCAAGCACATCAGAAGAGACGAGTGCGAGTATTTCAATTGTAACCTACCTAAGAGCAGAGTTGTCCAACAGAGGTAATTGCACCGCTTAGAAGTTCATGGAGTCTCAGTAGGGGGTTGCATGAACGGTCCTCAGGATACAATAATATAGTTTGCTCTGGTGGGAGTTTATTTTTATATTGAAAGGTCTGGTTGTGTTACAAGTGCTTTACATTGAAAGGTCTGGTTGTGTTACTAGTGCTTTATATTGAAAGGTCTGGTTGTGCTACAAGTGCTTTACATTGAAAGGTCTGGTTGTGTTACTAGTGCTTACATTGAAAGGTCTGGTTGTGTTACTAGTGCTTACATTGAAATGTCTGGTTGTGTTACTAGTGCTTTACATTGAAAGGTCTGGTTGTGTTACTAGTGCTTTACATTGAAAGGTCTGGTTGTGTTACTAGTGCTTTACATTGAAAGGTCTGGTTGTGTTACTAGTGCTTTACATTGAAAAGTCTCGTTTGATGCGCGTGTTTTGCATTTAAAATGTTCGCTGCTGTGCGTGAGTGTTTGATACTGAAAAGGGTTGCTATACTGCGTGTGCTGGTTCTGATATGAATATTTTACACTGAAAAGGCTAGTAATGTTGTGAGTGTTTTACACTGAAAAGGCTGGTTCGGTTTTGTTTTACACTGAAAAAGCTGGTTTTGTTTTGTTTTACACTGTAAAGACTGGTTTTGTTTTTTTACACTGAAAAGGCTTGTTCTGTTGTGTTTTACACTGAAAAAGCTGGTTCTGTTGTGTTTTACACTGAAAAAGCTGGTTCTGTTGTGTGAGAGTCTGACAAGAGCTGCTGTACTTTTTGTTTACACTACAAAGCTGGTTCTGATGTGAGTTTCCTACACTGAAACGACTAACATTTGTGTGAGTGTTTGACACGGAAAGGATCATCTGTGGTGCTTGTCTCACAAAGAAAAAAAAATGCTGAGGCGTGTGTTTAACACTGAAAAAGCTGGTTGTGGAGTATGTATTCAACACTGTCAGTACCAATTTTAAATAGGTGTGCCAACTAATACCATTTAGGCCATCACTTGCATCGTGTATTGATTTTTTTCACTCATATTAGTATGTTCTCTCGATAAATTTTAATATTTGATAAAATTGTTCAACCGATGCAGACTTTACACAAAATATTTACCTGATAACTGTTTTAAATGTAAGACATTACTTCATGAGACTGTTTTCTGTGACTGGTTAGTTAATGGGGTTTTAAACCTATCGACTGTACGAGGGCTGCATGCTACCTCTTCACCACCAGCCAGAAATACTTGAATTCCTAACGTAGAGATAAAAGTGAACTGTGCTCTCACATTTTATACAATGAGAGAGACACCTCATGTTGTATATATACGTTTGCTTGAAGGATTACATGTCTCCGATTACATATACACTTAGTTTACTTCTATCCCATAAGTTAAGGATTAAATTATCCTTTCCTTGTGGTGTACAGGTGATATGCAGCCTAAATGACGATCGTGTTGACGATGGTCATTAAATCCAATAGATATTATATACACTAAGAGACATTTAATGCACTCTAAACTGTAGCAAAGCACTGTACGGTATTATACGAATTTACCTTCAAAAGAGGCCATGGAAAGCATGTATCCAGTAACTAATATCATAAATTCTGATTCATTTTTATGCGTTTAGTAATTTTATTACAAATATCGTTAATGCCTGCAGGATTAATTATGCGTTGATCATAAATAATTATAACAAATTTTAGAACATTATGATTAAAATTTAATGTTTATGGCCCAACACCACACAATGAATATTTAACCGTCTATTAGGGTTGAGTTGTATTTTGTAATAAATATTACTGCATAAATATTGAAAATATTAATTGAATTCTATATAATAAAACTCAGATGTACATGAATAAGACAACAGCCTTTTGTTTGGTTTTATTCAGAAACTTCAGAAACGTCCATTTCCTAATGCTCCTTTAATTTTATAAAGCTAGATTTGGATGACAGACTAAGTTAGGTAAATTTACATTAGGTTAAGCTTGCGTGCGATGGATTAAGTTCCGTAAACTTGGGTAAGATTAAGTTAGTTTAATTAAGCTACGTAAAATTAAAAGAGGGGAATTTTAAAAATAAGAAAATTAAAAAAAGTACTTGGACAAGTCTGAAACGCCTATCTATCAGTGGCAGAGTTTTGGATTTAAGGAGGAAACATTGAGAAAATCCAACACAATTATGACAGATCTTAGTTAACATAAGTTACCCCATTAGACTACAGGCTAAAGAACTACTAGACCACAGACGTTACAAACCATAAACCAACCAGGCCATAGAACCAGTGATCAGCCACGACCAAACCCTCGCCAGTCTTCCCTCCACAACCCTCGCCAGACTTCCCCCACACAACCCTCGCCAGACTTCCCCCCACACAACCCTCTCCAGACTTCCCCCACACAACCCTCTCCAGACTTCCCCACACAACCCTCGCCAGACTCCCCCCCCACACAACCCTCGCCACACTCCTCCCACACAACCCTCGCCAGACTCCCCCACACAACCCTCGCCAGCCTCCCCCACACAACCCTCGCCAGACTCCCCCCCACAGCCCTCGCCAGCCTCCCCTACACAACCCTCGCCAGACTCCCGCCCCCACACAACCCTCGCAAGACTCCCCCCACACAACCCTCGCCAGACTCCCCCCACACAACCCTCGCCAGACTCCCCACACAACCCTCGCCAGACTCCCCACACAACCCTCGCCAGACTCCCCACACAACCCTCGCCAGACTCCCCCACACAACCCTCGCCAGACTCCCCACACAACCCTTGCCAGACTCCCCAGACAACCTCGCCAGACTCCCCTCAGACAACCCTCGCCAGACTCCCCCCACAACCCTCCATGACTCCCCCCACAGCCCTCCCGACTCCCCCTCACACCCTCGCCAGACTCCCCACACAACCCTCGCCAGACTCCCCAACAACCCTCGCCAGACTCCCCACACAACCTCCAGACTCCCCCCAACAACCTCGCCAGACTCCCCTACAACCCTCGCCAGACTCCCCTACACAACCCTCGCCAGACTCCCCTCACAACCCTCGCAGACTCCCCCACACAACCCTCGCAGACTCCCCCAGACAACCTGCCAGACTCCCCAGACAACCCTCGCCAGACTCCCCAGACAACCCTCGCCAGACTCCCCAGACAACCCTCGCCAGACTCCCCAGACAACCCTCAGACTCCCACAACCTTTGCAGACTCCCCCACAAACCTCGCCAGTCTCCCCACACAACCCTGCCAGACTCCCCACACAACCCTCGCAGACTCCCCAGACAACCCTCGCCAGACTCCCCCACACAACCCTCGCCAGACTCCCCCAACAACCCTCGCCAGACTCCCCCAACAACCCTCCCGACTCCCCACACACCTCGCCAGACTCCCCACACAGCCCTCAGACTCCCCACACAGCCCTCGCCAGACTCCCCACACCTCCGACTCCCCAGCCACCCTCGCAGACTCCCCACACACCCTCGCCAGACTCCCCACACAACCTCGCCAGACTCCCCACACAACCCTCGCCAGACTCCCCACACAACCCTCGCCAGTCTCCCCCAACACAACCCTCGCCAGTCTTCTCCAACACAACCCTCGCCAGTCTCCCCAAACAGACCCTCGCCAGACTCCCCACACAACCTTCGCAGACTCCACCCAGACAACCCTGCCAGACTCCCCCTCCAACCTCGCCAGACTCCCCCAACCCTCGCCGACTCCCCCGACAACCCTCGCCAGACTCCCCATACAACCCTCACCAGACTTCCCCCACACAACCCTCGCAGACTCCACTTACACAACCCTCGCCAGACTCCCCACACAACTGAGCTCCCCACTCGCCAGACTCCCCTACACAACCCTCGCCAGACTCCCTACACAACCCTCGCCAGACTCCCCCACACAACCCTCGCCAGACTCCCCAGACAACCTCGCCAGACTCCCCAGACAACCCTCGCCAGACTCCCCAGACAACCCTCGCCAGACTCCCCAGACAACCCTCGCCAGACTCCCCCCAGACAACCCTCGCCAGACTCCCCGCAACCTTCGCGAGACTACCCCCACAAAACCTCGCCAGTCTCTCCCCACACAACCCTCGCCAGTCTCCCCACACAACTCAATACAGTGGCAAACCAGCCAGACACAAGCAACAGTCAGGACACTCGAAGCAACACAGTGGCAAACAGTCAGGACACTCGGAAGACTCAAGCCAGGCCAAACGAGACACCGGAACCAAACCAACAGGAAACAGCAGGACACTCGCAAGACTCAACAAGGGAAACAGTCCAGGAACCGCAAGACCAAGTGCAAACGTCCAGGACAACCGAGCCAACCACAGTGGCAACGTCCAGGACACCAGCAACCACAGATGGCACAGTCCAGGACACTGGAAACAACAGTGCAAACAGTCCAGGACCTCGGAAGACTCAACACAGTGGCAAAAGTCCAGGACACTCGAAGACTCAACCACAGTGGAAACAGTCAGGACACTCGCAAGACTCAACCACATGGCAAACAGTCCAGGACACCGGAAGCTCAACCACAGTGGCAAAGCAGTCAGGACACTCGGAAGACTCAACCACAGTGGCAAACGTCCAGGACACTCGAAGACTCAACCACAGTGGCAAACAGTCCAGGACACTCGGAAGACTCAACCACAGTGGCAAACAGTCAGGACACTCGAAGACTCAACCACAGTGGCAAACAGTCAGGACACTGAAGACTCAACCACATGGAAACAGTCAGGACACTCGAAATCAACCACAGGGCAAACAGTCCAGGCACTCAGAACTCACACAGTGGCAAACAGTCCAGGACACTCAAGAATCAAACAGAGGCAAAGAGACACCCAGTGGCAAACAGCACATGGCAAGAGTCAGGACACGGGAACACCACAGTGGCAAACTCGGACACTGAAACAACCAGGGCAAACGAGGACACCAGAGCTCATCCAGTGGCAAAACATCACAGGAATCAACGGAAACTCAACCACAGTGGCAAACAGTCAGGACACTCGAAGACTCAACCACAGTGGCAAACATGCAGGAACTCGAAGACTCACCACAGTGGCAAACAGTCCAGGACTCGGAAGACTCAACCACAGTGGCAAACAGCAGACACTCGAAGACTCAACCACAGTGGAACAGTCCAGGACACGGAAGACTCAACACAGTGCAAAGTCCAGGACCTCGGACTCAACCACAGTGGCAAGCAGGACACTCGAAGACCAACCAGTGGCAACAGTCAGGAACGGAAACTCAACCACGTGGAAACAGCCAACAGGAAACCACCCAGGCAAACAGCCAGGACACTCGGAGCCAACACAGTGGAAACAGTCCAGGACACGGAAGACTCAACCACAGTGGCAAACAGTCCAGGACACTCGCAAGACTCAACCACAGTGGAAACAGTCCAGGACACTCGGAAGACTCACACAGTGGCAAACAGTCAGGACACTCAAGACTCACCACAGTGGCAAACAGCCAGGCACTCGAACTCACACAGTGCAAACAGTCCAGGACACTCGAAGACTCAACCACAGTGGCAAACAGTCCAGGACACTGGAAGACTCAACCACAGTGGCAAACAGTCAGGACACCGAGACTCAACCACAGTGGCAAAGTCAGGACACCGAGCTCAACCACAGTGGCAAAGTCAGGACTCGACTCAACCACAGTGGCAAAGTCAGGACACTCGGAGACTCACACAGTGCAAACAGTCCAGGACACTCGAGACTCAACACAGTGGCAAAGTCAGGACACTCGAAGACTCAACCACAGTGGCAAAAGTCAGGACACTCGAGATCAACACAGTGGAAACACAGGACCTCGAGACTCAACACAGTGCAAACAGTCAGGACACTCGAAGACTCAACCACAGTGGCAAACAGTCCAGGACACTGACAGACTAACCACAGTGCAAACAGTCAGGACACTCGAAGACTCACCACAGTGCAAACAGTCAGGACACTCAAGACTCAACCACAGTGGCAAACAGTCAGGACACTCGAGCTCAACCACGTGGCAAAGTCAGGACACTCGAGACTCAACCACAGTGGCAAACAGTCCAGGACCTCGAGACTCAACACAGTGGCAAACAGTCAGGACACTCGGAAGACTCAACACAGTGGCAAACAGTCAGGACACTCGAAGACTCAACCACAGTGGCAAACAGTCCAGGACACAAGACTCAACCACAGTGGCAAACAGTCAGGACACTCGAAGACTCAACACAGTGCAAACAGTCAGGACCTCAAGACTCAACCACAGTGGCAAACAGTCAGACACGGAAGACTCAACCACAGTGGCAAACAGTCCAGGACCTCGGAAGACTCAACCACAGTGGCAAACAGTCAGACACTCGGAGACCACCACATGGCAAACAGTCCAGGACACTCGGAACTCACCACAGGCAACAGTCAGGACACTCAACACTCAACAGTGGCAACGTCCAGGACACTCCAGTGGCAACCACAGTGGAACAGTCAACACTGGCAAGACTCAGACATCGGCAAACAGTCCCAGGACACTCGGAGACCAACCACAGTGGCAAACAGTCCAGGACACTCGGAAGACTCAACCACAGTGGCAAACAGTCCAGGACCGAAGACTCAACCACAGTGGCAAACAGTCAGGACACTCGAAGACTCAACACAGTGGCAAACAGCAGGACACTCGGAAGACTCAACCACAGTGGCAAACAGTCCAGGACACTCGCCAAGAACTCAACCACAGTGGCAAACAGTCCAGGACACCACATGAAGACTCAACACAGTGGCAAACAGTCCAGGACACTCGGAAGACTCAACACAGTGGCAAACAGTCCAGGACACTCGAGCACACCACAGTGGCAAACAGTCCAGGACACTCGGAAGACTCACCACAGTGGCAAACAGTCAGGACACTCGAAGACTCAACACAGTGGCAAACAGTCCAGGACACTCGAGACTCAACCACAGTGGCAAACAGTCCAGGACACTCGAAGACTCAACCACAGTGGCAACAGTCAGGACACTCGAAGACTCAACACAGTGGCAAACAGTCCAGGACACTCGAAGACTCACCACAGTGGCAAACAGTCCAGGACACTCAGTCAACAGTGCAAACAGTCCAGACATCGAAGACTCAACCACAGTGGCAAACAGTCAGGACACTCAGAGACTCAACACAGTGGCAAACAGTCAGGACCTCGGAAGACTCAAAGTGGCAAACAGTCCAGGACACTCAAGACTCAACCACAGTGGCAAACAGTCCAGGACATCGGAAGACTCACAGTGCAACAGTCAGGACACTCGAGACTCAACCACAGTGCAAACAGTCCAGGACACTCGGAGCTCAACCAGTGGCAAGTCCAGGACACTCGAAGACTCAACCACAGTGGCAAACAGTCCAGGACACTCGGAAACTCAACCCAGTGGCAAACAGTCCAGGACACTCGGAAGACTCAACCACAGTGGCAACAGTCCAGGACACTCGGAAGACTCAACACAGTGGCAAACAGTCCAGGACACTCGGAGACTCAACCACAGTGGCAAACAGTCAGGACACTCGGAAGACTCAACCACAGTGGCAAACAGTCAGGACACTCCAAGACTCAACACAGTGCAAAAAGTCCGGACACTCGGAAACTCAACCCAGTGGCAAACAGTCCAGGACACTCGAAGACTCAACACAGTGGCAAAATCCAGGACCTCGAAGACTCAACCAGTGGCAAAAGTCCAGGACACCAGACTCAACCACAGTGGCAAAGTCAGGACACTCGGAAGACTCAACCACAGTGGCAACAGTCAGGACCTCGGAGACTCAACCACAGTGGCAAACAGTCCAGGACACTCGAAGACTCAACCACAGTGGCAAACAGTCCAGGACACTCGGAAGACTCAACCACAGTGGCAAACAGTCAGGACCTCGAAGACTCAACCACAGTGGCAAACATCAGGACACTCGGAACTCAACCACAGTGGCAAACAGTCCAGGACACTCAGACTCAACCACAGTGGCAAACAGTCCAGGACACTCGAAGACTCACACGTGGCAAACAGTCCAGGACACTCAACTCAACCACAGTGGCAACAGTCAGGACACTCGACTCACCCAGTGCAAACAGTCAGGACCTCAAGGGCTCAACCACAGTGGCAACAGTCAGGACCTCGAAGACTCAAAAGTGGCAAACAGTCAGGACACTCGAAGATCAACCCAGTGGCAACAGTCCAGGACACTGGAAGACAACACAGTGGCAAGTCCAGGACCTCGAGACTCAGCCACAGTGCAAGTCAGGACACTGAGCTCAACCAGTGCAACGTGAACTCACCACAGTGGCAAACAGTCCAGGACACTCGGAAGACTCAACCACAGTGGCAAACAGTCCAGGACACTCGGAAGACTCAACCACAGTGGCAAACAGTCCAGGACACTCGGAAGACTCAACCACAGTGGCAAACAGTCCAGGACACTCGGAAGACTCAACCACAGTGGCAAACAGTCCAGGACACCGAGACTCAACACAGTGGCAAAGTCAGGACACTCAGATCCACAGTGGCAAACAGGCCACGGACACTCAGAAGACTCAACCACAGTGGCAAACAGTCCAGGACACTCGGAAGACTCAACCACAGTGGCAAACAGTCCAGGACACTCGGAAGACTCAACCACAGTGGCAAACAGTCCAGGACACTCGGAAGACTCAACCACAGTGGCAAACAGTCCAGGACACTCGGACCCCCTCGCCAGACTCCCCAAACAATCCTCGCCAGACTCCCCCCCGCCACACACCCTCGCCAGACTCCCCCACAACCCTCGCCAGACTCCCCACACACCCTCATGCCTCCCCACACAACCCTCCAGACTCCCCACCAACCCTCCTGCTCCAGCCACCCTCTGACTCCCCACCTCACGACTCCCCCAGCCCCCCCACCAGCCCTCGCAGACTCCCGCCCACACCCCTCGCCAGACTCCGCCCACAACCCTCATGGACTCCCCACACCCTCGAGACTCCCCACAACCCTCTCCAGACTCCCCACACAGCCCTCGCCAGACTCCCCAACCAGCCCTCTGGACTCCCCACCAACCCTCGCCAGACTCCCCACACAGCCTCGCAGACTCCTCCCAGACAACCCTCGCCAGACTCCCCCTCCTACCCTCATGGACTCCCCCCTCAACCCTCAGCCGACTCCCCTCACTGACCCTCGCCCGACTCCCCTCCACAGCCCTCGAGACTCCCCAACACAACCTCTCGCAGACTCCCCACACAACTCTCGCCAGACTCCCCCCACACAACTCTCGCCAGACTCCCCCCAAACAACACTCCAGACTCCCCAACAACCCTCGCCAGACTCCCCCAACAACCCTCGCCAGACTCCCCTACAACCCTCGCCAGACTCCCCAACAACCTCGCTTAGACTCCCCACACAACTCTCGCCAGACTCCCACACACCCTCGCTCATCGAGACTCCCCCACAACCCTCATAGACTCCCCCACCAACCCTCGCCAGACTCCCCAACACCTCATCCCAGACTCCCCCCACAACCTCACCAGACTCCCCCACAACCTCGCAGACTCCCCCACAACCTCCCAGACTCCCCAACAACCTCACTCGGACTCCCCACAACTCTGAGACTCCAGACACCTGACTCCCCACACCTCATCGCAGACTCCCCACAGCCTTGAGACTCCCCACACGCCTCTGGACTCTCCCCAAGCCTCGCATGTCTCCCCCACAACCCTGCCTGACTCCCCACACAACCCTCGCCGACTCCCCACACAACCCTCCAGACTCCCCACACAACCCTCGCCAGACTCCCCACACAATCCTCTTAGACTCCCCACACACCCTCGCTCCCAGACACCCCGCTCCCACAGCCCCTCGCTGAGACTCCCCACACAACCCTCGCCAGGACTCCCCTCACAACCCTGCCAGACTCCCCACACAACCCTCGCAGACTCCCCACACAACCCTCGCAGTCTCCCCACACAACCCTCCCAGACTCCCCAACAACCCTCGCCAGACTCCCCCACAACCCTCCCAGACTCCCCACACCACAGACTCCTCGCCAGACTCCCCACACAGCCCTCGCCAGACTCCCCAACAACCCTTGCCAGACTCCCCACAACCTCGCCAGACTCCCCACAACCCTCAGCCTGACTTCCCCACACAGCCCTCGCCAGACTCCCCAACAACCCTCGCCAGACTCCCCACCACCCTCGCCAGACTCCCCAGACAACCCTCGCCAGACTCCCCCAATCAGCAACTCACCTCGCCAGACTCCCCACACAACCCTTGCCAGACTCCCCACGACACCTCGCTCAGACTCCCCACACAACTCTCGCCAGACTCCCCCAGACCCTCGCCTGCTCCCCCCACAACCCTCGCCAGACTCAACCACAACCCTCGCCAGACTCCCCACACAACCCTCGCCAGCTCCCCAACACCCTCGCCAGACTCACCACAGACAACCCTCGCCAGACTCCCCACACAACACTCGCCTGACTCCCCAACACCTTTATGAGACTCCCCAGCACAAACCTCCCAGACTCCCCACAACCCTCGCCAGACTCCCCAACAACCTCTTAGACTCCCCAACAACCTCGCAGACTCCCCAGACAACACTCGCCAGACTCCCCAGACAACCTTGCCAGACTCCCCAGACAACCTCGTCAGACTCCCCCAGACACCCTCGCCAGACTCCCCACAAAACCCTCGCCAGCTCCCCACAACAACCTCGATCCCCCAAACTCCCAGACAACTCTCGTAGTCTCCCCACACAGCCCTGCCAGACTCCCCCGACACCCTCGCCAGACTCCCCATGCAACCTTCTAGACTCCCCCACAAACCCTCCAGCTCCCCAAACCCTTGACCTCGAGCTCCCCAGCAACATTCGTCAGACTCCCCAACACCTCCAGACTCCCCCAAACCCTCCCAGCTCCCCAAAGCCCTCGCCAGCTCCCCACAAGCCCTCGAGACTCCCCAGAAACTCTGCCAGACTCCCCACAGACAACTCTCGCCAGACTCCCATCAGACAACTCTCGCTAGACTCCCCCCAGACAACCCTCGCCAGACTCCCCAGACACCTGCCAGACCCCGCAGACTCGACCCCCAACAACCTCCAACTCCCCAGACAACCCTCGCCATACTCCTCGTACGACAACCCTCCCCAGACCCTCCAGACTCCCCACAACCCTCTTAGACTCCCCAGACAACCTCCAGACTCCCCCACAACCTCGCCAGACTCCCCCCAACCCTCACCAGACTCCCCATACAACCCTCGCCAGACTCCCCACAACCCCCAGACCCAACCCTCCCAGACTCCCCACACAACCCTCGCCAGACTCCCACACCCTCGCCAGACTCCCCCAACCTCCAGACTCCGACAACTCACCGACTCCCAGACACCCTCGGACTCCCCAGACAACCCTGCCAGACTCCCCCAAAACTCCAGACTCCCAGACAACCTCCCAGACTCCCCAACAACCCTCGCTAGACTCCCCCAGACAACCCTCGACTCCCCAGACAACCCTCGCCAGACTCCCCAGACAACCCTTCCAGACTCCCAGACCTCCCAGACCAACCCTCGCCAGACTCCCCAGACACCTGCAGACTCCCCACACAACCTTGCCAGACTCCCCAACAACCCTCGCCAGACTTCCCCCACACAACCCTCGCCAGACTCCCCACACAACCCTCGCCAGACTCCCCAACAACCCTCCAGACTCCCCAGACACCCTCCCAGACTCCCCACAACCCTGCCAGACTCCCCCAACAACCCTCGCCAGACTCCCACACCCTCGAGACTCCCACCAACCTGCCAGACTCTCCCTAGACAACCCGCCAGACTCCCCCAGACACCCTCGAGACTCCCCAGACAACCTCGCCAGACTCCCCAGACAACCTCGCAGACTCCCCAAACCCTCGCCAGACTCCCCAGAAAATCCACTTGCCAGACTCCCAGACAACCCTCGCCAGACTCCCCAAGACACCCTTGCCAGACTCCCCCCCAGACTCCCCCCAGACAACCTAGCCAGACTCCCCCGACAACTCCCCAGACTTCCCCCCGAAAAAAAAAAAAAAAAAAAAAAAAAAAAAAAAAAAAAAAAAAAAAAAAAAAAAAAAAAAAAAAAAAAAAAAAAAAAAAAAAAAAGGAAACCCCAAAACAATATCCGCCTGGAAAGTTATATCTAGGAAACTAACAAGACCCTAATCCCCTGGAAACGTTACTATTGGAAACTAAGCAAAAATATCACTATCAGCCTGGAACACGTTATATTAGGAAACTAAAAAGATCATCTATCCAGTGGAAATTACATTCAGGAAACTAAAGACCATCATATCCCGTGGGAAACGTTATATTTTGGAAATGAAGATAATATCCCCCCGGAAAATTATATCCCCAGGAAACTAAAAGATCATACTATCCGCCTGGAAACGTTATTCCCAGGGGAAACAAGAAAACTTAACCCTAAACCTTTATTCCCCCGGGAAACAAGCAAGATCATCTATCCCCGGAAAAGTTTATCCCAGGAACATAAGAAGACTATCATATCCAGCCTGGAACACGTTATATCCCAGGAAACTAAGCAAGACTCATCACATCAGCCTGGAACGTTACTTTTCAGGAAACTAAGCAAGACTCATCATATCCAGCCTGGAACACGACATCCCCAGGGGAAAAAGCAAGACTATACATCCCCCCTGGAACTTATATCCCCAGGAAACTAAAGCCCAAAAGGGAAAATTATTTTTTGGGGTATTTAGCCTGGAAATTCTATCCTAGGGGAATTGCAAGACCATCATATCGCCTGGAACCGTTACTATCCTCCCGGAAACTAAGCAAGACTATACTATCCCCAAAGCCTGGAAACCTTTTACTATCCCCCCAAAAAACCCCAAAAAAAGACTCATACTATCAGTGGAAATTTATCCTAAAAGAACCCCTTCCCCAAATTTAAGGAAACCCAAAAAATTTTCCAGTGGAAAGTTATATCCTCAGGAATAAACCCGACTCATACATCAGCCGGAAACGTTATATCCCGGAAATAAGCAAGACTATCAATCCAGCCGGAAACCTGCGGGCGATGTCCAAAGGGTTTGGAAAAAATTTTTTTAACATTTATAAACAATTAACAATTTGGAGATGAAGTGGAAAAGGGGGGGTGTTCATACATAGTTTAAGAAAAGGGGGACAAGGCTCTTATGAAGTGACCCCAGTGGCCCCGTCAGGAAGGGGGGCCCCGATCAAATCCCCCGCTATCCTCCCAAATGGATTACACACTTCCACCACACACTATCCTACACTGTTCTCACACACTGTCCTCCAAAAAATCCCACTGTCTTCCACATCCTCAAACTGTCCTCACACTGTCTCTAAACCCCCCACACTGCCCACCAATGTCTTACAACACCCCCCTTCCTACCTTTTCCCCAATTCTTCCCCCTATCCTCCCCACTGTCCTCCAAATATCCCCCTATCCTCCCAATTTTTACAACTATCCTCACAACTGTCCCCAAAATATCCCCCTATCCCCACAAAAAGTCCCCTTCCCCCACCCCCAAAACCATCCCACACTTTTCACAAAATATCCCACACTGTCCCAAAATATCCCCAAACCCCCCTTTCCCACTATCCCACACTGTCCCACACACTATCCCCAAACACTGTCTTCACACTATCCCACACTTCCTCAAAATTAAAAGTTTCAATATTACACTTTTGGGGGGTTCGGGAATAAAAGGAGTAAGGATACACTCTGTTGGGTTGGTTACTGGAATTAACCCTCTTGAGGGAAATCCGGCCCCTGTCCAAGGCAAGGCGTATAAAAATATATCCTACACACAACATTGACTACACCCAAAAACCACATTAAAAAATATTCCCTACACAATTATACAATTTTACATAACTTCCTCATATCCTCCCCCATCCCCAACTATCCTTTTCCCCTTCCTCAAACCCCCTATCCCCACTATCCTCCCCACTTTCCCCACTATTTTCCAAAAACTATCCCACAAAAATCCCCACTATCCTCCCCCACTATCCCACACTATCCCCCCCTATCCCCAAAATTTTCCTTTTTCCAAAAACTTCCCCCTATCCTCACTATCCTCACACTATCCTCCACATATCCTCACACTATCCTCACACACTATCCTCACACACTATCCTCACACACTATCCTCACACACTATCCTCACACACTATCCTCACACACTATATTCACTATCCTCACACACTGTCCTCACACTATCCTCACACACTATCCTCACACACTATCCTCACTATCCTCACACACTATCCTCACTCACTATCATCACACACTATCCTCACTATCCTCACACACTGTCCTCACACTATCCTCACAATCCTCACTATCTTCACACACTATCCTCACTATCCTCACACTATCCTCACTATCCTCACTCACTATCCTCACACACTATCCTCACTATCCTCACACACTGTTCTCACACTATCCTCACAATCCTCACTATCTTCACACACTATCCTCACTATTCTCACACACTATCCTCACACACTATCCTCACTATCCTCACACACTATCCTCACACTATCCTCACACACTATCCTCACACACTATCCTCACTATCCTCACACACTGTCCTTACAATATCCTCACAATCCTCACTATCCTCACTATCTTCACACACTATCCTCACTATTCTCACACACTATCCTCACTATTCTCACACACTATCCTCACACACTATCCTCACTATCCTCACACACTATCATCACACACTATCCTCACTATCCTCACACACTATCCTCACTATCCTCACACATATCCTCACTATTCCCACTCCTTATCCTCACACACTATCCTCGCTATCCTCCACACTATCCTCACTATCCTCACACACTGTCCTACACTATCCTCACAATCCTACTATCTTCAACACTTCTATTCCTCACACTATCCTCTATCCACACTATTTATCCCCACACTATCCTCACTACTATCCTATTTCCCACTATCCTCATCCTCACACACTATTCTCCCCACTATCCTCACTATCTCCACACTATCCTCACTATCCTACTGTCCTCACACTATCTCACAATCCTCACTATCTTCACACACTATCCTCACTATCCTATATCTCACACTATCCTCACTATCACTATCTTCACACACAATCCTCACTATTCTCCACACTATCCTACCACTATCCTCCCTATCCTACTATCCTCACAACTATCCTCACACACTATCCTCACTATCTTCACACACAATCCTCACTATTCTCACACATATCTCACACACTATCTCACTATTCTCACAACTATCCTCACACTATCCTCCTATTCACACTATCCTCACTATCCTCACACTATCCTCACTATCCTCCACACTATCCTCCCATCCTCACACTATCCTCACACTATTATCACCACTATCCCAATACTATTTCACACACTATCCTCACTATCTCTCACACACTATCCTCACACTATCCTCACACTATCCTCACTATCCTCACACTATCCTCACTATCCTCACACATCCTCACTATCCTCACACTATCCTCCTTCTATCCTCACTCGCTATTCACACTATCCTCACTATCCTCACACACTATCCTCACTATCCTCACACACTGTCCTCACACTATCCTCACAATCCTCACTATCTTCACACACTATCCTCACTATCCTCACACGCTATCCTCACTATCCTCACACACTATCCTCACTATCCTCACACACTATCCTCACTCACTATCCTCACACACTGTCCTCACACTATCCTCACAATCTTCACACACTATCCTCACTATTCTCACACACTATCCTCACTATCCTCACACACTATCCTCACTATCCTCACACTTCCTCACACTATCCTCACAATCCTACTATCTTCACACACTATCCTCCACACTATCCTCACTATCCTCACACTATCCTCACACACTATCCTCACTATCTTACACAATCCTCACTATTTCCACACTATCCTCACACTTTACTATTCCACACTATCCTCACACACTATCCTCACTATCCTCACACACTATCCTCACTATCCTCACACACTATCCTCACTATCCTCACACACTATCCTCACTATCCTCACACACTATCCTCACACTATTATCACACACTATCCTCACATACTATTATCACACACTATCCTCACACACTATCCTCACACACTATCCTCACTATCCTCATACACTATCTCACTACCTCACACACTATCTCACTATTTTCCCACTTTTAAACACACACTAATCTCACTATCTGCACTATGGTCCTGATCACACTATCCCTCTTCATACTATTATCAAACTAGTCTCAACTATCCTACACTATCCTCACTATCCTCATACACTATCAAATTACAACTACCAAATTACAAAAAATTATCTCCGTTATTTTCGGGATGAACGTTTGTTAAGACACCGAGTGAAGATAATACTTTGTGGTGATGGTCCTGGACCACTACACCTCGTGGTCCTGGACCACTACACCTCGTGGTCCTGGACCACTACACCTCGTGGTCCTGGACCACTACACCTCGTGGTCCTGGACCATTACACCTCGTGGTCCTGGACCATCACACCTCGTGGTCCTGGACCATCACACCTCGTGGTCCTGGACCATTACACCTCGTGGTCCTGGACCATCACACCTCGTGGTCCTGGACCACTACACCTCGTGGTCCTGGACCATTACACCTCGTGGTCCTGGACCATCACACCTCGTGGTCCTGGACTAACTAGGTCACGTGGTATATCACTGTGTATCAACAAACTCGTTATTGACCAAAAAACATCATTTTTTTTCTCTAAGGAACCATTAATTTTGACGTACAATCAAACTTTTGCACAATAAAAAAAATAATGAGTTTTTATGTTTTCTTTTACCGAGTTGTAATATATATAATATTTCTGAGTTATTAATAGTGATCTTGGGAGGCGATTATTGTGGGAATATTGGCAAGAGAAACACACTCTCCCACACACTCTCACACACTCTCACACACACCACACACTCTCCCACACACCACACACTCTCACACATCTACACACACACACTCACACACACACACTTCTCCACACACCACACACTCTCAACACACACATCACATACACCACACATCTCCCACCACACACTCTCACATACACCACACACTCTCACATACACCACACACTCTCACACCACACACTCTCCACACACACCACACACTCTCACACACACCACACACTCTCACATACACCACACACTCACACACACACACACTCTCACACACACCACACACTCTCACACACACACACTCACATACACCACACACTCTCCCACACCCACACACTCTCCATCACCACACACCTCTCACATACACCACACACTCTCCACACACCACACTCTCACACACCCCACCACACCACACACTCTCACCACACCACCACTCTCACACGAACACATTCACCACCCACACACACTCACACACCTCCCACACACACATTCCACACTCCACACACACATGCCACACACTCCACACACACACTCCCACAAATACTCCACACACACACTCCCACAAATACTCCACACACACACTCCACAAATACTCACAACACACACTCCACACACACACACACACACACACACTGCACACACTCCCACAGCACACACACACACTCCCATACCCACACACACACATACACACACTCCCACACACACACACTCCAACCCTCACACAAACACTCCACACACACACACACTCCCACACACATACACACTGCACACTCCCACACACACATATACACACTCCCACACACACACACTCCCACACTAACACAAACACCACACACACACACTCCCATACACACACACATTGCACACACACTCCCATACACACACACATTGCACACACACTCCCACACACACACACATTGCACACACACTCCCACACACATACACACACTCCCACAAACACATACACACACTCCCACACAAACACTCCACACACACACTCCCACACACACTCCACACACACACTCCCACACACATACACACTCCCACACACACACACACGGGTTCAATTCCCGGCGGTGCCGAAACATTTCGAAGTGTTTCGTTACACACACACACACACACACACACACATACATACAACAGGCCTAGTGTCTAATCGACATGTGCCTAGGACAAAATGGTAACTAACTAACTAACACACTGCACACACACTCCCACACACACACATACACTACCACACACACACTTCCACACTCACACACACACACTGCACACACACACACTCCCACACACACATACACACACTCCCACACACACATACACACACTCCCACACTACTGATCATGGGTGACTTCAACTACAAGGAAATCGATTGGAAGAACTTAGAGCCACATGGGGGCCAAGAAACGTGGAGGGCTAAGATGCTTGAGGTGGTACTGGAAAACCTTATGTACCAGCTGGCAGGGAAGTCAGTAGACGAGATGATGGAATATATGACAACAATTTGCAAGGAAGCTGAGGAGAGGTTTGTACCCAAGGGTAACAGGAATAACGAAAAAGCCAGGATGAGCCCGTGGTTCACCCAAAGGTGCAGGGAAGCCAAAACCAAGTGTGCCAGGGAATGGAAGAAATATAGAAGGCAAAAGACCCAGGAGAATAAGGAGAGCAGTCGTAGAGCCAGAAATGAATATGCACAGGTAAGAAGGGAGGCCCAACGACAATATGAGAATGACATAGCAGCGAAAGCCAAATCTGACCCAAAGCTGTTGTACGGCCACATCAGGAGGAGAACAACAGTCAAGGACCAGGTGATCAGGCTGAGGAAGGAAGGAGGGGAGGTCACAAGAAATGACCGCGAAGTGTGTGAGGAACTCAACATGAGATTCAAAGAGGTGTTCACAGAGGAGATAGAAGGGCCTCCAGAAAGGAGGAGAGGTAGGGTACACCATCAAGTGTTGGACACAATACACACAACTGAAGAGGAAGTGAAGAGGCTACTAAGCGAGCTAGATACCTCAAAGGCGATGGGGCCGGATAACATCTCTCCATGGGTCCTGAGAGAGGGAGCGGAGGAGTTATGTGTACCCCTAACAACGATCTTCAACACGTCTATCGGAACAGGGCAACTACCTGAGGTATGGAAGACAGCAAATGTAGTTCCAATTTTTAAAAAAGGAGACAGAAACGTAGCACTAAACTACAGACCAGTGTCACTGACATGTATAGTATGCAAGGTCATGGAGAAGATTATCAGGAGAAGAGTGGTGGAGCACCTAGAAAGGAATGAGCTTATCAACGACGGACAACACGGTTTCAGGGACGGGAAATCCTGTGTCACAAACCTACTAGAGTTCTACGACAGGGTGACAGCAGTAAGACAAGAGAGCGAGGGGTGGGTATATTGCATATTCCTGGACTGTAAGAAGGCGTTTGACACAGTTCCACAGAAGAGATTAGTGCAGAAGCTGGAGGACCAGGCAGGGATAACAGGGAAGGCACTACAATGGATCAGGGAATACCTGTCAGGAAGACAGCAGCGAGTCATGGTACGTGGCGAGGTGTCAGAGTGGGCGCCGGTGACGAGTGGGGTTCCACAGGGGTCAGTCCTAGGACCGGTGCTGTTTCTGGTATTTGTGAACGACATGACGGAAGGAATAGACTCCGAAATGTCCCTGTTTGCAGATGATGTGAAGTTGATGAGAATAATTCAATCGGACGAGGACCAGGCAGAACTACAAAGGGATCTGGACAGGCTGCAAGCCTGGTCCAGCAATTGGCTCCTGGAGTTCAACCCCACCAAGTGCAAAGTCATGAAGATTGGGGAAGGGCAAAGAAGACCGCAGACGGAGTACAGTCTAGGGGGCCAGAGACTGCAAACCTCAATCAAGGAAAAAGATCTTAGGGTGAGTGTAACACCAGGCACATCTCCTGAGGTGCACATCAACCAAATAACTGCTGCAGCATACGGGCGCCTAGCAAACCTAAGAACAGCATTCCGACATCTTAATAAAGAATCGTTCAGGACCCTGTACACTGTGTACGTTAGTCCCATACTGGAGTATGCAGCACCAGCTTCGGACCCACACCTAGCCAAGCACGTAAAGAAGCTAGAGAAAGTGCAAAGGTTTGCAACAAGACTAGTCCCGGGGCTAAGGGGTATGTCCTTCGAGGAGAGGTTAAGGGAAATCGACTTGACGAAACTGGAGGACAGGAGAGATAGGGGGGACATGATAACGACATATAAGATACCGAGAGGAATAGACAAGGTGGACAGAGACAGAATGTTCCAGAGATGAGACACAGCAACAAGGGGACACAGTTGGAAGTTGAAGACTCAAATGAATCACAGGGATGTTAGGAAGTATTTCTTCAGTCATAGAGTGGTCGGGAAGTGGAATAGCTTGGGAAGCGATGTAGTGGAGGCAGGTTCCATACAGGTTCTCCTTTAAGGAGAGGTATGATAAAGCTCATGGAGCAGGGAGCGTAACCCAGTAGCGGCCAGTGAAGAGGAGGGGCCAGGAGCTATGACTCGACCCCTGCAACCACAACTACGTGAGTACAACTAGGTGAGTACACGCCAAGCACGTCTCCGGAAACACACATCAACCAGATAACCGTGGCAGCATATGGGCGACTGGCAAACCTAAGATTAGCGTTCCGTTACCTTAACAAGGAATCGTTCAAGACACTGTACACCGTGTACGTCAGGCCCATACTAGAGTATGCAGCACCAGTCTGGAACCCACACCTGGTCAAGCACGTCAAGAAATTAGAGAAAGTGCAAAGGTTTGCGACAAGGCTAGTTCCACAGCTCAGGGGAATGCCATATGAAGAAAGGTTGAGGGAAATAGGACTAACAACACTGGAGGACAGAAGTGTTAGAGGAGACATGATAACGACATACAAAATACTGCAGGGAATCGACAAGGTAGATAGTGACAGGATGTTCCAGAGAGGGAATACAGAAACAAGGGGACACAACTGGAAGCTGAAGACTCAGATGAGTCAAAGGGATGTTAGGAAGCACTTCTTCAGCCATAGAGTAGTTAGGAATTGGAATAGTCTAGCGAACGATATAGTGGAGGCAGGAACCATACACAGTTTTAAGACGAGGTATGATAAAGCTCATGGAGCAGGGAGAGCAGAGACCCAGTAGCGGACAGCGAAGAGGCGGGGCCAGGAGCTGAGTCTCGACCCCTGCAACCACAATTAGGTGAGTACAATTAGGTGAGTACAATTAGGTGAGTACACACTCCCCCACACTGCTCATTAAAAACCGATGGGGATTTGAGGAAATAGAAGGAATGGACGAGAGTGGAGAAAGGGATTACATAGTAGGTACAATTCAGTCTGGGGGACATCAGGTAGTTATTGCAGGGATGTACAATCCACCACATAACTGCAGGAGGCCAAGAGAAGAATATGAAGCGAGCAACAGAGCAATGGTGGACACACAAACTGAGGTGGCCAGAAGAGCTCACTCGAGTAGAGCAAAGCTACTGATTATGGGCGATTTCAACCACAGGGAGATTGATTGTTAAAACCTGGAGCCACACAAGGGTCCCGAAACATGGAGAGATAAAATGATGGATGTACTGGAAAACCTCATTCATCAACATGTTAGGGACTCTACGAGAGAGAGGGGAGGATGAACCAGCAGGACTGGACCTCATGTTCACTCTGAGTAGCTCGGACATTGACGACATCACATATGAAAGGCCCCTTGGAGCTAGTGATCACGTGGTTCTGAGCTTTGAATACATAGTAGAGTTACAAGTGGAGAGGGTAACAGGAGTAGAATGGGAAAAGCCAAACTATAAAAGGGGTAACTACACAGGTATGAGGAACTTCCTGCAGGAGGTTCAGTGGGAGAGAATTGGTAAGAAAGTCAGTAAACGAAATGATGGACTATGTGACAACAAAATGCAAGGAGGCAGAGGAGAGGTTTGTTCCCAAGAACAACAGAAATAATGGGAAGACCAGAACGAGCCCTTGGTTTACCCGAAGGTGTAGGAAGGCAAAGAAAGTGCACTAGAGAATGGAAAAAGTACAGAAGGCAAAGGACAAAGGAAAATAGAGATTAGTCAAAGAGCCAGAAACGAGTATGCACAGATGAGGAGGGAGGCTCAGTGACAGTACGAAAACGACATAGCATCGAAAGTCAAGTCTGACCCGAAGCTGTTGCATAGCCACATTAGGAGGAAGACAACAGTCAAGGACCAGGTAATTAGACTGAGGAAAGAAAGTGGAGAACTCACAAGAAACAACCAAGAAGTATGTGAGGAGCTCAACACGAGATTTAAGGAAGTATTTACAGTGGAGACAGAAAGGACTCCAGGAAGTCAGAACAGGAGGGTACACCAATAAGGGATATACCAACAAGTGTTGGATGAAATACACACAACTGAGGAGGAGGTGAAGAAGCTGCTAAGTGACCTTAATACCTCAAAGGCGGTGGGACGGACAACATCTCTCCGTGGGTCCTTAGAGAGGGAATAGAGACGCTGTGTGTGCCACTAAAAACAATTTTCCATACATCTGTTGAAACTGGGCAACTACCTGAGGTATGGAAGATGGCAAATGTAGTCCCCATTTTTAAGAAAGAAGACAGAAACGAGGCACTAAACAATGGACTAGTCTTACTGACGTGTTTAGCATGCAAAGTCTTGGAGAAGATTATCAGGAGGAGAGTTGATTGCATTTTTTTTGGACTGTAAGAAGGCCTTCGACACAGTTCCTCACAAGAGATTAGTGCAGAAGGTAGAGAATCAGGCACGTATAACAGGAAGGGCACTGCAGTGGATCAGAGAATACCTGACAGGGAGGCAACAACGAGTCATGGTACGGGATGAGGTATCACAGTGGGCGCCTGTGACGAACGGGGTCCCACAGGGACCAGTGCTATTCTGTTGTATATGTGAATGACATGATGGAAGGGTTAGACTCAGAAGTGTCCCTGTGAAGTTAATGAGAAGAATTAAATCAGATGAGGATCAGACAGGACTACAAAGAGACCTGGACAGGCTGGACACCTGATCCACCAACTGGCTACTCGAATTTTACCAAGCAAAGTCATGAAGATCGGGGAAGGGCAAAGAAGACCACAGACAGAGTATAGGCTAGGTGGCCAAAGACTGCAAACCTCACTCAAGGAGAGAGATCTTGGGGTGAGTATAACACCAAGCACGTCTCCGGAAGCACACATCAACCAGATAATTGCTGCAGCATATGGGCGCCTGGCAAACCTGTGAATAACGTTCCGATACCTCAGTAAGGAATCGTTCAAGACTCTGTACACCAGGCTCATACTGGAGTATGCAGCACCAGTTTGGAACCCACACCTGGTCAAGCATGTCTAGAAATTAGAGAAAGTGCAAAGGTTTGCAAAAGGTTAGTTCCAGAGCTAAGGGGATTGTCCTACGAAGAAATGTTAAGGGAAATCGGCCTGACGACACTGGAGGATAGGAGGGTTAGGGGAGACATGATAACGACATACAAAATACTGCGAGGAACAGATAAGGTGGACAGAGACAGGATGTTCCAGAGAGGGGGCACAGAAACAAGGGGTCACAATTGGAAGTTGAAGACTCAGATGAGTCAAAGGGATGTTAGGAAGTATTTTTTCAGTAATAGAGTAGTCAGGAAGTGGAATAGTCTGGCAAGTGATGTAGTGGAGGCAGGAACCATACATAATTTTAAGACGAGGTATGATAAAGCTCATGGAGCAGGGAGAGAGAGGACCCAGTAGTGGTCAGTGAAGAGGCGGCAACCACAATTAGGTGAGTACACACAAACACACACTCCCCACACACACACACCCCACACACTCCCACACCACCCCACACACCCACCACAGACACCCTCACACACCACACACACACACCCACACACACACACCACCCACACACCCACACCACACACCCCACACACACACACACCACACACACACACACCCCACACACCCACACACCACACACCCACACACACCACACACACACACACACACCCACACACCCCACACACACACACACACACACCACCACACACACACACACACCCACACACACCCACCCACACCCACCACACCACACACTCCCACACACACACACACACACCCACACACTCCCACACACACACCAGTTTACTGTCTAATACTTCCCTCAGTAAAAGTATATAAAGAATGAAAATGAAAATTTCGTCTTAAAAGTCGACATTTGTCTGAGCAATTTCAAATTGTTCTCACACACATGACTTTTTCAAAATTTCTAAAATTTCTCCCGCTGCGTTCATAGAGGAAATTTTGACATCAAAATCCTCTCTAATTAGTATAAAAATATGTATATATATATATATATATATATATATATATATATATATATATATATATATATATATATATATATATATATATATATATATATATATATATATATATATATATATATATATATATATATATATATATATATATATATATATATATATATATATATATATATATATATATATATATATATATATATATTCCTAGAGATGAGAATTGCTAATAGAAAGTCGCCCTAGTGAGCGCACTCATAGCTAAAGGGTGAGCTCTCTCTCTCTCTTTCTCACAAAGTCTGCACCTGCTAACACAGTAACAAGCAGCTCTTCCCATGATGGTTCCGTCCTGTCTGTGATCTGTGTGAGTGAATACTGCAGCAGGTGTAGTTTGTGCTGGAGGTGCACGCCACCTGCTGGTGCTACACTAGTAGCACCAGCAGGTGGCGTACCTGGCGAAGTTCAACCTGAACATATGTATGACAGATGGTGTACATATGTTCAGGTTGAACTTCCTCCGCCAGCTGGTTCAATACAGTGAAGGAGGATAAGAAGGCTGGCAGGCACTGTGAGAGGATGGCAGGCACTGTGAGAGGCTGGCAGGCACTGTGAGAGGCTGGCAGGCACTGTGAGAGGCTGGCAGGCACTGTGAGAGGCTGGCAGGCACTGTGAGAGGCTGGCAGGCACTGTGAGAGGCTGGCAGGCACTGTGAGAGGCTGGCAGGCACTGTGAGAGGCTGGCAGGCACTGTGAGAGCTGGCAGGCACTGTGAGAGGCTGGCAGGCACTGTGAGAGGCTGCAGGCACTGTGACAGGCTGGCAGGCACTGTGACAGGCTGGCAGGCACTGTGAGAGGCTGGCAGGCACTGTGAGAGGCTGGCAGGCACTGTGAGGCTGGAAGGCACTGTGAGAGGCTGGCAGGCACTGTGAGAGGCTGGAAGGCACTGTGAGAGGCTGGCAGGCACTGTGAGAGGCTGGCAGGCACTGTGAGAGGCTGGCAGGCACTGTGAGAGGTGGCAGGCACTGTGAGAGGCTGGCAGGCACTGTGAGAGGCTGGCAGGCACTGTGAGAGGCTGGCAGGCACTGTGAGAGGCTGGCAGGCACTGTGAGAGGCTGGCAGGCACTGTGAGAGGCTGGCAGGCACTGTGAGAGGCTGGCAGGCACTGTGAGAGGCTGGCAGGCACTGTGAGAGGCTGGCAGGCACTGTGAGAGGCTGGCAGGCACTGTGAGAGGCTGGCAGGCACTGTGAGAGGCTGGCAGGCACTGTGAGAGGCTGGCAGGCACTGTGAGAGGCTGCAGGCACTGTGAGAGGCTGGATGGGTAGTCCTGGCCCACTGATCTGACCGCAAGTGTAATCACCTAGTTGTGATTGCAAGGATCGATTCACAGCTCCTGGCCCCGCCTCTACTGACTTGATACCTCTGTAAGGTTGTGTCTTACAGAGGTATGGTCGGTACGTAGGAGTCCTCTGTTACACACACACACACACACACAATAATCTTTCTGGGAAATTTGATTAAAAATTCAATTTTCTCACGGCTCTGTTGCCTGTCAGCCACGGTGTGTTGTCTGTCAGCCACGGTGTGTTGTCTGTCAGCCACGGTGTGTTGTCTGTCAGCCACGGTGTGTTGCCTGTCAGCCACGGTGTGTTGTTCAGCACGGTGGTTGCTGTCAGCATGTTTGCTGTCGACGGTGTGTTGCCTGTCAGCCACGGTGTGTTGTCTGTCAGCCACGGTGTGTTGTCTGTCAGCCACGGTGTGTTGCCTGTCAGCCACGGTGTGTTGTCTGTCAGCCACGGTGTGTTGTCTGTCAGCCACGGTGTGTTGTCTGTCAGCCACGGTGTGTTGTCTGTCAGCCGTGTGTTGTCGAGCCACGTGTGTTGTCTGTCAGCCACGGTGTGTTGTCTGTCAGCCACGGTGTGTTGTCTGTCAGCCACGGTGTGTTGTCTGTCAGCCACGGTGTGTTGTCTGTCAGCCACGGTGTGTTGTCTGTCAGCCACGGTGTGTTCTGGGGTTCTGTCAGCCACGGTGTGTTGTCTGTCAGCCACGGTGTGTTGTCTGTCAGCCACGGTGTGTTGTCTGTCAGCCACGTGTGTTGTCTGTCAGCCACGGTGTGTTGTCTGTCAGCCACGGTGTGTTGTCTGTCAGCCACGGTGTGTTGTCTGTCAGCCACGGTGTGTTGTCTGTCAGCCACGGTGTGTTGTCTGTCAGCCACGGTGTGTTGTCTGTCAGCCACGGTGTGTTGTCTGTCAGCCACGGTGTGTTGTCTGTCAGCCACGGTGTGTTGTCTGTCAGCCACGGTGTGTTGTCTGTCAGCCACGGTGTGTTGCTGTCAGCCACGGTGTGTTGTCTGTCAGCCACGGTGTGTTGTCTGTCAGCCACGGTGTGTTGTCTGTCAGCCACGGTGTGTTGTCTGTCAGCCACGGTGTGTTGTCTGTCAGCCACGGTGTGTTGCCTGTCAGCCACGGTGTGTTGTCTGTCAGCCACGGTGTGTTGTCTGTCAGCCACGGTGTGTTGTCCCGTCAGCCACGGTGTGTTGTCTGTCAGCCACGGTGTGTTGTCTGTCAGCCACGGTGTGTTGTCTGTCAGCCACGGTGTGTTGTCTAGTCAGCCACGGTGTGTTGTCTGTCAGCCACGGTGTGTTGTCTGTCAGCCACGGTGTGTTGTCTGTCAGCCACGGTGTGTTGTCTGTCAGCCACGGTGTGTTGTCTGTCAGCCACGGTGTGTTGTCTGTCAGCCATGGTGTGTTGCCTGTCAGCCACGTGTGTTGTCTGTCAGCCAGGTGTGTTGTCTGTCAGCCAGGTGTGTTGTCTGTCAGCCACGGTGTGTTGTCTGTCAGCCACGGTGTGTTGTCTGTCAGCCACGGTGTGTCTGTAGCCGGTGTGTTGTCTCAGCCACGGTGTGTTGTCTGTCAGCCATGGTGTGTTGTCTGTCAGCCACGGTGTGTTGTCTGTCAGCCACGTGTGTTGTCTGTCAGCCACGGTGTGTTGTCTTGCCATGTGTTGTCTGTCAGCCATGTTTTCGTAGATGTTGTCTGTCAGCCACGGTGTGTTGTCTGTCAGCCATGGTGTGTTGTCTGTCAGCCATGGTGTGTTGTCTGTCAGCCAGGTGTGTTGTCGTCAAGTGTTGTCTGTCAGCCACGGTGTGTTGTCTGTCAGCCATGGTGTGTTGTCTGTCAGCCACGGTGTGTTGTCTGTCAGCCACGGTGTGTTGTCTGTCAGCCATGGTGTGTTGTCTGTCAGCCACGGTGTGTTGTCTGTCAGCCACGGTGTGTTGTCTGTCAGCCACGGTGTGTTGTCTGTCAGCCACGGTGTGTTGTCTGTCAGCCACGGTGTGTTGTCTGTCAGCCAGGTGTGTTGTCTGTCACCATGGTGTGTGTCTGTCAGCCATGGTGTGTTGTCTGTCAGCCATGGTGTGTTGTCTGTCAGCCACGGTGTGTTGTCTGTCAGCCACGGTGTGTTGTCTGTCAGCCACGGTGTGTTGTCTGTCAGCCACGGTGTGTTGTCTGTCAGCCATGGTGTGTTGTCTGTCAGCCACGGTGTGTTGTCTGTCAGCCAGGTGTGTTGTCTGTCAGCCAGGTGTGTTGTCTGTCAGCCACGGTGTGTTGTCTGTCAGCCATGGTGTGTTGTCTGTCAGCCACGGTGTGTTGTCTGTCAGCCATGGTGTGTTGTCTGTCAGCCACGGTGTGTTGTCTGTCAGCCATGGTGTGTTGTCTGTCAGCCATGGTGTGTTGTCTGTCAGCCATGGTGTGTTGTCTGTCAGCCACGTGTGTTGTCTGTCAGCCATGGTGTTGTCTGTCAGCCAGGTGTGTTGTCTGTCAGCCACGGTGTGTTGTCTGTCAGCCATGGTGTGTGTCTGTCAGCCATGGTTTGTTGTCTGTCAGCGTGTGTTGTCTGTCAGCCATGGTGTGTTGTCTATCAGCCACTGGTGTGTTGTCTGTCAGCCATGGTGTGTTGTCTGTCAGCCACGGTGTGTTGTCTGTCAGCCACTGTGTCTGCTGTCAGCCATGGTGTGTTGTCTGTCAGCCATGTGTGTTGTCTGTCACACGTGTGTGTCGTCAGCCATGGTGTGTTGTCTGTCAGCCATGGTTGTTGTCTGTCCTGTGTTTGTCTCCACGTGTTTGTCGCTGGTGTGTTGTCTGTAGCACGTGTCTGTCCTCACCTATGGTTGTTGTCTGTGAACTGGTGTGAACTTTGTCTGATCTTGAACTGTTGTCCTTGACTCTGTGTTGTCTTGAACTTTGTTCGTCTGACTCTTGAACTTTGTTTCTGACCTTCACTTGGTCTGCTTGAACTTGTCACCAGGACTTTTGCTGTCGCCTAATTTGTCTTAGACTTGCGTCTCGGCCAGGTTGGACCTTGAACGGTTTGTTGAACTTTGTCTGACCTTGAATTGTCTTGCCAACTTTGGTCTCTGGACCTTGAACTTGGTCTTTGACCTTGAACTTTGGTTTCTGACCTACTTTGGTCTCTGACCTTGAACTTTGTCTCTTGACTTGAACTTTGGTCTCTGGACCTTGAACTTTACTTCTGACCTTGAACTTTGTTCTGGACCTTGACTTTGGTCTCTGACCTTGAACTTTGGTCCTGACCTTGAACTTTGGTCTCGGACCTTGAACTTCTATGAACTTTGGTCTCCGGACCTTGAATTTTGGTCTCTGGACCTTGAACTTTGGTTTCTTGACCTTGAACTTTGGTTTCTGGACCTTGAACTTTGGTCTCCAGACCTTGAACTTTGGTCTCTGGACCTTGAACTTTGGTCTCTGGACCTTGAACTTTGGTCTCTGGACCTTGAACTTTGGTCTCCGGACTTTGAACTTTGGTCTCTGGACCTTGAACTTTGGTCTCCTGACCTTGAACTTAGTCTCTGACCTTGAACTTGTTCTGGACCTTGAACTTTGGTCTCTGACCTTGAACTTTGTCTCTGGACCTTGAACTTTGGTACTCTGGACCTTGAACTGTACTCGGACTTGAACTTTTGTCCTGACCTTAACTTTGGTCTCTGACCTTGAACTTTCGTACTCCTGGACCTTGAACTTTGACTCCTGGACCTGAACATTTGACCTCTGGACCTGAACTTGGACACCTGGACTACTACTTTGTTGGACCCGACTTGGACTGACACAGGGACACCCTGGACTGAACTTGGACACCCTGGCCTGACACAGGGCACCTGGCCTGAACTGGTACCCTGGCTGACACTGGGACACCTGGCTGAACTGGGACACCCTGGCTGACACAGGACACCCTTGATCAAAGCTTCACAGGGACACATAAAGGCTGACACTTATTGTTGAGACACCTGGCTGACACAGGGACACCCTGGCTGACACAGGGACACCCTGGCTGAACAGGGACACCCTGGCTGACACAGGACACCCTGGCTGACACAGGGACACCCTGGCTGACACAGGGACACCCTGGCTGACACAGGGACACCCTGGCTGACACAGGGACACCCTGGCTGACACAGGGACACCCTGGCTGACACAGGGACACCCTGGCTGACACAGGGACACCCTGGCTGATACAAGGACACCCTGGCTGACACAGGGACACCCTGGCTGACACAGGGACACCCTGGATGATACAGGGACACCCTGGCTGACACAGGAACACCCTGGCTGACACAGGGACACCCTGGCTGACACAGGGACACCCTAGCTGACACAGAGACACCCTGGCTGACACAGGGACACCCTGGCTGA